>PVLD010008588.1:0-82928 GCA_004027595.1 Dinomys branickii
TTTTTTAAAAAAAAAAAAAAAAAAAAAAGAACCTGGAAAAGTCAATAAAATCTCACAGGTACAATAAATAGTGTGAAAGGGAAAGAAACTGCTCAAAAGGAAAGAATGACCGGGATGAGGGAAAGGAGGGAATAAAGAATGAAGGGGGAAAATTATATATATATATATATAAATATATGTTAAGATAATTGTATTACTAATTTCTATTGCTTTCTTGAAAGGAACAGTAGACATTTAACTTTTTGATCATTCTTACATGTCTATATTTGTTTACCTGAGTAACCAATATGAACATAACAGTATGTAATACAACAACCATTGTTAATTTCCTATGACAGTGTCTGAAATCTGTATTGTTTTTATTGTTTTTATGTTGCTTCATTTGTGTTTGTGTGTTTGTTAATATGTTTTGGTTCTTTTATCATTAAAAATAAAATATTAAAAAACCAGGTTGCTTGACCCCCTGAGGCCATGTATGTATGGTATCAGGAAGGATGGAGCCACAGAAAGGACCTGTGCACCTCCTTAGGGACCCTCCTTGGAAGTTTACTGGCTTCTGCTTACAGCTCATGTGGCGTTTACTCACTGGGGTGTACCTATAGTAAGAAATTCTGGGAGATAGTGTCTTTATTGTATGTAGTTATCTACTTCATTAAAAATCAAGGGTTTTACCACTGAGAAAGAAGAAGAAACAGATTATAGGGAACAACTGGAAATCTTTATCATTAGAGCGAATTCCAAAATCCGTGATGAAGGCATAATGCTGAGGAGCAGCTCAGAGCCACCTGACTCCCAGAGATAACAAGACCAGTCCTCCATTTAGTGACACATAGTATAAGATAGTGAATCTGGAGATGAACAAGGGGTGCTTATGCTTCCATTATACCCAAAGGGAAAGTCAATGTTCTAGAGAAAGTGATACTGGGGAAAACAAAGCCAAAATCTCTACTACTATTGAGTGAGCCTTTTACACATTCCACCTTTCCTGCAAGGAGCCAAAAGCAGTGTGTTTAAGAAGACCAAATATTTCCAGACACTGAGGCTTGGAACATATAAACAAACCTCTTGGTGGTACTTGAAATAAGAAACGTGTCGC
Source organism: Dinomys branickii (assembly GCA_004027595.1). Taxonomy (NCBI): domain Eukaryota; kingdom Metazoa; phylum Chordata; class Mammalia; order Rodentia; family Dinomyidae; genus Dinomys; species Dinomys branickii. Next base: position 1,097 of record PVLD010008588.1, read on the forward strand.
GTGGGCATCAAGTCTTTATTATTCTACACAATTGTCAGCGGGAAGGAACTGTTTTACCTCTATTCAGCTGAAGTGCAAGTGAAATGTAACCTATGTGTAATGTGTAAAAAGTCCCCCCAAATGTGCATGTGTTAAAAGATAAAGTTAAAATGATATCTATGGGGTAGTAGGACATTTTTTGTGTGTTGGGACATAATAGTTCTATGTTTCCTTTTCAATTACAGCCCTTAAACTGTGTACTAAGTCATTCAAGTCAATATACTAGGTCCAGAGTAGGGAATTCTTTCTCATTTTCTAGTTCACGTCTCTGCACTCCTGGAGTGCTGTTTGACATTACTAGGTCTCGTTGCTCTTCCTCTTCTCTGAGATTCTCACTGCACTTAGCAGCCTGTGTCAGACAGTTTAACACTTAATTATATGCTGTCTGTTAGTGTTTTATGTGTTCTAAGGTCCTAGATGACATAGGCACCTTGCATTTCTTTGCAAATTCCCATGGCCTGTAGCGTAGAAAGTGCTTAATAAATGCCTGTGGTATAATTAATTGATTTTCTTTTGTACTGAGGCTAGGGTAATTACCTAAGTGCTGTATACCCAAACCTAGTTAGGATGGAACCCACTGATGAACATTAGGAAAAGAGAGAGTTGGGAATTCCTCTGAGCTAGTAGGAGAAAAAATCTTGGTGTGTGTGTGTGTGTGTGTGTGTGTGTATGTGTGTGTGTGTGCTTCTCATAATCAGTAAAGATAGCAAAATACTTCGCTATAGATTGTGGCTAGCATTGTGTGCATTTGTGTGTGCCTATGGGCATGTTGTATACATGTATTTGGAATTAACATAATTTCAATGAATAGCCATTTAGGTGCTATAATCTGGAAGGCACTTTCTAGCCAGTGTAAAATACCTTCCCAGCCCATTTGGCTACAGGTATCATCGTTAGAGTCAGAAAGCTTGAAGAGGAAAGTAGGACATGAAACTCTAATAGAGGAAAGGAAAGCCCAGCTGCCAGAGGAGATTTTAAGGAAGGAAATGGGTAAAAACCTAAACCCTGCCTTCTTCACGATCTATTTTGAAACTGCTCCATAGGGGAACAGAACAGCTCCCAATGCTGAAAAGAGAATGTGTGTCCCTGACACTCACTTATTGAAGCACAGACGCTGCTACCCAGGGGCACAATCCCAGTGTTGCTAGGAGCTATTTAGACATTGCAGCCCTAGGCTCATTCACCCAATAATTAGTAACCAACTTGGTGATGATAAAGTGAGGGACGTGACTTGGTGGTAGTCTCCAGAGAAGCATGGCCCTTTTATTCCTTAACACTTTGCCTCTGCATTCCTTTTTTCCCCAGTGTAAACTTATTGGAATTCTTATTACATTACTACTGAGTATTAATTATAAAAAGAATGGATTTTACGGTGGCACTTCCATGCACTTATAATACACTTTGATCCTATGCACTCTCTTTGATCCCTGTCACTTTCCCTGACATCCTGTTTTTCCTTTTTAGCAGGGTTCTTCTATTTCTTTGTCAGCCTTTTTTCTTTAGATTTGACATATGAAAGAAAACGTGACATTTGTCTTTCTAAATCCAGCTTATGTTGCTTGACATTATGATATGGAGTTCTACCTTTTTTCTTGTGAATGATATTATGTAATTATTCTTTATCAATGGATACATAACATCTTTTTATCCACTCATATATTGATGGATATCGTGGATGACTCCACATCTTGGCTATTAGGAACAGTGCTGCGAGAAATATGGACATACAAGATATTTCCATATTATATTGACTTTGATTCATTCAAATTTATACTCAGGTGTGGCATAGCTGGTTCACATGGTAGTTCTACTTTTAGGTTTTGTTTTTTACTTGAAAGAGAAAAAACATAACAAAATAACAGCAAAGACAACACAAAAACAATACAGAATTTCAAAACAAGATGATAGGAAACTAACAATGGTTGTTATATATTGTTATGTTCAATGAAGTTGCTTAGATTACCAGATGTAAGAATGCAAGATTGATTAAGCAATTAAAGAGAATAAAAAATAATAAAAATTAGAAACTATACAGAGCTCCACTAAACAAGATGGTGGGAATTCATCAATGGTTGTTATATTGCATATTGTTATCTTCAAATTAGTTGTTCAGATTACCAGATATAAGCATGCCAAATTGGTCAAAAAAATTAAGCATTAACTATTCCTTTCAATAAACCAATAGATATGAGCAGTACAATTATCCCAGCTATCCTTGTGTATACATATATATTTCTTTCCTTCTTTCTTTTCTCCTTTCTCTCACCCCAGTTGTTCCTTCTCTTTGAGCAATTTCTTTCCCTTTCACATTATCTATTGTACCTCTCAGGTTTTGTTTACTCTTTCAGGTTCTCATACTAGGGAGACAACACAATCTTTACACACACAGATCTGGTTTATTTTATTTATGAGTATTGTCTATAGTTGCGTCCATTTATCTATAAAAGCCTCTTTTTTTTATTTTTTCAGAACAGAATATATTTATTGAGAGAAAGAAAGCTTCTATTCAAGAGGGGGATAGAAGGGGGGCCCGAGTGGGTTACCCCCGACTCTGTCTTTTTTAGGGACTTTATAGGGAAAAACCATGAGGTGAGGCAGGTCCAAGGTAGGGGAAATGGACAACACTATGGTCCACCAATAAGATTACAGGCATAATTGTCCAGGTAAGACTGAGTGGACTGAGATCAAATGGGGAAGCAAATGACGTAGCAAGCGGGCATGAATGCAGAGCTGGGCTTTTTTTGTGGGGGGTCAGGCCAGTGACTTCCTGGCTCTTTGAAGGTGGTTGTTATTTTTATCAATTTCTGACATTTACATTCAGGGGGTATGCGGCTGCACCTGTTTAGCCCCCCTTGTCTTGACGTCTGGCCCACAGGGTGTCTTATCTTTTGTGTTGGCTCCTTCCAGGGCGCAGCCCTATCTGACTGCCTATAATATTTTTAACTAATTCAGCTGTCTATAACATTCCCCCCTCTGAAGAAGTAACCCGAACTGCTGTGAGGGAGTAATGGGCGATGACCGCTCTGGCTTCTTCAGGCTGAAAGGAGTCGTACTTGTTGATCGGCAGTCAGAGATGCTCTCCAGAGGGTCTATCTAAAGGCCCTCGATAGACACTAGGCATTTTCATCTTGGGTAGGTGTATAGCTTTAAATCTCCATCTAAGTATCTCAGTGGCGACCTCCAAAATGATACAGGAAAATAAATATCCCAACCTGGCTGATATCAGACGAGTTCGTGTTCTCTAAAACCAAAGACTGAATTTTAGGAACAATGGAGGTTCAGAGCAGAAGATATTTATTGAGAGAAAGAAAGCTTCTATCCAAGACGGGGATAGAAGGGGGGCCCGAGTGGTTTACCCCTACCTATAAAAGCCTTGAGTTAATACTTTTTTATAGCAGAGTAATACTTCACTGTAGTAAAATACCACATCTTTCTATTATTAATTTTTGAGGAAACGCTGTACAGTTTTCCACACCTAGTGTGTTCTAGATTCTTGAGAACCCAAGTCTTTAGCCGAAGGTCTTCAGAGATTGAACAAGTAGGCTCTCTGTAGACAGTTTACAAAGCATTTGTCAGGAAGATTTGCTGGGACAATTATGGAGTGTATTTGTGTGAGAAATACAGCACCGTTACAGGAGAAAGTGAAAGAAAATCATATTCTCTGTTTGCTTGTTCTACGTAGGCTCCCAGCTGGCTGGATGGTATCTGTCCACCTGGTCAGTGGGCCTTTCTCTCCTACTGCAGACTCAGGGCTGATCTCCTCTCGGGACATCATCACAAGACTCATCTAGAAATAACGCCTCACCAGCTCTCTGGGTGTTCCTTAGGCTGTGCCTTTGACACTGGAACTCAGCCCCTGCAGGAAGTGGGCCCCCTCACCAACTGAAAGGGCGCGGAAGTACCCACAAGCTCCCTGTCCATTTTGCACCAATGGTGATGGTCGCCTTCTGAGAACCAGGACTGCATAACGCTTAGCAGAGGGAGCACGGGCTTCAAATCCCAAGATAGGGAACGCTAATCAATAGACAAGAGTTCCGTGTTTTTAGATTTCACAGAACAGTGAGGTCACGCAGTATCAGTCTTTCGGTGGCTCGGCTAGGTTATTTCACCTGGTTCCTCTTCCACATTCATCTTCGTTTTTGCAAATGACAGCGCTTCTTATTTACTTAATACTATTTAGTTGTGCATATTTTAAATGGCATATTTTTAATATTTATCCACTGAAGTTGATTCTATTTCTTGGCCATTGTAAATAGTGCTGCAATGTACATAGGAGTACGGTTATGTCTTGGATACACTGACTTTATCTCCTTTGGATACAGAAGTGAAATTAGGATATATGGCTCTTCTATCTTTAATTTTTCTGAGAAACTGCTATGCTGCCTTCCACAACAGCTGTATCCATTTATATTATCATCAGAAACCATGAGTTTCATTTCAAAGGTCAGGGAGAAATAAGTGAACAGACATATAAGAAAAAATACTTTAATGTCAATGTCTTGCCAATTAAAACAGTTGGTTAATATCAGTGGAAAAATTTAAAGATAGCCTGAAAAATTCATATTTTTACAAGTCTTTCAACTAAAGATTAAAATTACTCTCAAACATTTTATGATTTATAAACAATAAAAGCAGTTTTACTAACAACAACAAGCTCCATGAAGGGGTTCCAAGGACCTCAATGAAAAAAGAATCACTTGTTCCAACTGGTAAATATGCAGTAGCACAGGGGTGCAATTCTTGGTCACTGTGCAAGAGGAGGAGCATATACGGTCTATTTCCTGCAGTGTGAAGGTAGCAGTAGAGAATGAGGCCACCCCAGCTGTAAGTCGGTGAACACGCACCTAGCAGAGAAACAGGGTGAGGGATGAAGAGGAGGCAGAACAGTCACTTCTTGGGCGACCAACTTAAGAGATGCACTCCAGAGTGTAGAACACGAGTTACAGTCTTGGATGCTAGTGTGTGCTGTGCATATGGATGGCTCACTGGACTGTGTGAACACATCTTGAAACCTGCAATGGTGATTGGTTTTAAAACTGAAAATTGTTATATTATTTACGTTTTCTGTGTCGTGGCTGTGTAGAGAATGCAATGTGGACAGTGTGTGTCAGGAAGTGTTTAACAATCAGCGCTCTGGGAGCTATTTTTAAAAAACCCTGATTTGTAGCAGTTTCCAATTTCTGTGGTCTAAATACTCTCTCTGTGGCTCATTTCAAGATACAATTGTCTCTCATTGTGGTGCAGAAAAGTGGTGAACACAGCAGGCTCCTAAAGTCCAGACAAGGAGGCTTTAGCACATACTTCAGAGGCAGCAGGGGTGGAGCAGGTAAACTGTCCTGCAGTCCAGTAGCTGCCCGGGGAAGAGAGGTGGCCACTTGGTAGTATAGACTGGGTGCTTGTAAATGAAGTGGAATGAAGTGGACAGATTTAAGAAGTATTTATGGGAGAATATAGACAGGACTGGAAGTAGAACTGAATCACTCTAGGAGATGATAGATAGGAAGTGAGAATTAATCTCATGTTTTGAAAGACTAAAATCCCTTTCTGTTATTCTCTCTCAATTTATTTCCATCTCCCAATGTCCTATTTAGACTCTTTTCTATGTTTTTTAAAAATAGTTCTAACTCCTCACTATTTGTCTCTTCTTCAGGGCAAAGAAAATAAAAAGGTTTCTTCCTCATGCTGTTGTCTGTTCTTTCCTAAGTAGAAACCCAAGATGCCCTAGTAGGAATAAATGTGTAAATTCTTGGTTCAATACTAATGTACTTTTTCAAATTAATGCATGTTTATTTGAGAAAAACTGTATATATTTATCATATAACGTGTTGTTTTGAAACATATGCACATCATGGAAAGCCTAACTTGAGTTAATTAGCATATACACTACCTCAAATATTTATGATTTTTATGGTAAAAACATAGTATCTATTCTCAACAATTTTCAAAAATAAAACACATTGTTACTAACTACTGTCACCATATCGTACAAGTCTCTTGTTCCTTTCATCTTGTCTAACCAAAACCCTGAGCCCTTTGACCTCTTCCTCCCCAACCTCTCCTGCTCTGCTCTGCATACCCATTACTCTGCTCTCTGCTCTTTTGTGCTTGGTTTTTTAAATAGTACATGAAAGTGAGATGGAGTCGTTTGCATCCCCAAAGCCTGCTGATGCCACCATGGCTGTGGCACACACAGACATACATCAGTGTACAGGTGGAGGTAGTAACCATGCATTTAGAGGAAAAAGAAGATATTGTCAAAAGGAACTGACGCTGCTCTTCCCAGCTGATTTGCAAATTGATTTTTATCTATCAGTTTTACAGGGAATACTGATGTCTTGCTACCTTTATTTGTATGAGATGGTATTTGACTTTTTTATAAAGCCTATTTCTAAAATGCCATACCATGGTGATTAAAATTTGTTACATATCATTTTGAGTGTTTTCTCTAAAGGTATTTTAATCTGATGGTCATTTCCTTACTGCCTGCAGGAATTTTGTAGTCTATCTAAAATATTACCGCAGGTACCTCCTGAGAATAAGATTAAGTTTTCAAATTAACTTACTAAGTACAAGGCATTGGCCAGCTTTATTAAGAGACTGTTCCTGTAATTTGATTGGATGCATGACACTGAGGTGCAGTGACCCATAAATTGTGAGAACTTTTTGTGGATAATATGCATTATTTGGCATCACAGTTTTTAATGAATCAATAAGATGGATTAAAAAAATCAGCTTGCTGGGACTTTGTACAATTGAAAAAAACATATGCTGAAAAGTATCCTTTCCACTGAATCATTTTTCCTTTGCTGTCCCATTGCCCTACATTTATGAGACAAATTCACCTGGGAGGAATGTCTCTGTCTTTGCCCTTGAGTAATCTAGACATTGAATTTATTAGTATGATGCTGTGTTTTCTCCAGTGATAGCTTCAGGCTGTAATAGCAACACGGTTTCCCAGCCAGTGTTGGAATTTATCCTTGGCACAGTGAAGTAGAAGAAAGGTCACTGAAGTGTAAGTAGGGTATTTCGGTTTCAAGTCTTCTAGTGACTTGCTGTTTGAGTGGCAGATACAATGGTCTTCCCTGATTTTACTTATTTGTGTACTTAGTTGCTCCAAATAGACATTTTAAGAATTTCCTTTTATTGGGTTGATATATCCCTTGGTTATTGTGAACTGGATGTATGCAGAAGGCTCAATGAAAGAGGTGAATGAAATGATTTCAGGGCTCCAGGTTTCTGTCAAAACCCTCTCACAGAATTTGAGATTCTCTCTGAGCTAAAAGTAAGACCTCCAGGTGGCCCATATTTATTTAGTTATCAGGACAAGGAAGGGTAATGCTCAGGAAGGGCAGAATCACTCAAGGACGTCTCCAAGTAAGGCATTAGCTTAATCCACCCAGAAGAGAGATGCCTGAGGCTACAGTCTTCATCTAGTTGAGGTTGGAGCCAGTTGTCCTTGACTGTGACCTTGTCTCATCCTCTGAGGCTTTAGGGTTTTACCCATCATTAAAGGCCTTAGTAGGGACCAGTGACTCACAGAAATTCACTTACTGAGGTCACTGCCCATCAGATCAGGAGCCTAGGCCTTGGGCAAACTCACAAGTAAGCATGGAAAACCAACTGGTTAATTTAAATCCTACTCAGGGCTGCTTCCCAGTGGTCTCCAGTACCCTTTATACTTTAAAATTGCTGAAACTCAGAAATTTGCATCTAGCTTATATATACAGTATCATACACAGCATTGTAATTTTAGGTAAACTATTAACAGATCACTGACTGTACATAAGTGATGACTCAAGTGAAATTAGCTAAGACAAAGAAGAGGGATAGGAGAGTGTGTCAGCTCATGTAACTGGATAGATTGGCAGTCCAACCAGGGATTGAAATAGCACCCTCAACACTTTCACTCTCCTATCCTAGCTGCTGTCTCACTTTTGATCATTTTCTCTTCCTTTAGATGGCTTCTGGTATGAGCAAATGTGACTCCAACATTATGTTACCCCAGATTATAGTAAGTGGAAAAGAGATTTTTCTCATTCAATTGTTATATATAAAACCTCAGGAAAAGAAATTAACTGGCTCAAAACAGAGTCTCACTGGCTCAATCTCTAGGCCCAAAGCAATGGAATGCTTTGACTTCTGAAGCCTGGGTCAAATTTCCCCAACTCTGTTTCTGGGGCTGAGAAAGTGTAGCATTCACTGGGGAGCACTCCCTCCTTTTAAATATTATAGTAGAGCAAGCTGAGGTTTTCAGAAGGTGGTGAGATCTCTTCCAGAGTCTGGGGAAGGATCCTACACCAAGAAAAACAGGATAGAAATACCAGATTGTACATTTAAGTCTTCCCATCACAACAAGATACAGCTTTGCTTTCTTTTGCGCCTTAATATTGGCCCTGATGTGTCATAAAATACATCAGGGTGGGAGAAGCCTAGCTGAGCTGTCCTGTCAGCCAGGGAAGAGAGAGTGTATTTAATTATTTGTAATATACATGCCTTATTCAAACAGCTGCTCAATACGTATTTGGTGATAAGGAAAAAATTCTAATCGGTACACATAAGGTAGGTTTAGCTTTCTCACATTATCTGCTTCTCACTACTTTTGTCTCAAGCTACTGTGGAAGAGTGGTCCATTCTTTGACACTTAATCTGCTTCAGCTTTCACAGAGTTTTTTTCGGTTCATTAGGCAACGCTTGATCTCCGCTGACAGCTTCAATCCTATAATACTCTTCCCCAAAGGCTGTGCTTAATGCCTAGATATCTCTATGTATCATAAAGGTTCAAGTTCATGACCTCACTCCTTTTAGACTTATTGAAACTTGAAAAATCTTGGATATGTGTTATATCAGAGTCTTCTATGGGAACTACGATTAAAGGCTTTGCAGCGCTTGGCTGAAGTCAGTACATTCATGAGGTTACAGAATGCGCTTAGTGTCTGACTTTCCCTTTTTTCAATTGATTTGCAAGAGTGAGAGATCATATGCACATATGCATATCCCCCCACCTTTCCTTTAATTTATAAATACATCACAGAAAATCATTTTACTACCGGAAATAATTTCACTACTGAAAAGAAAGCTCTATTAAGCAAAAACTGTTGGTTGTTTCTTTGCTTCACAGTTACCTTTCATTTAATCAGATGGTTTAGCTCTATAGTTAATGGTGGTAATAGAGAAAATTTATCTCACAGATATTGGTTATGAGCTGCTCTATGTCTCATTTATATATAAATATATTTGTGTAACAAAAGGCTTTTAGGGTTTCACTTTCTATGTTTTCATTCTTTCCTTAATCCACCACGATTACTCTCACACACACACACACACACACAATCAAGCAATCTACAGGACCCTCTCTAGAGATATCCATCAATGATCTTCCATCTTGTCAAATCTTGTCAACTCTAACTCTCCTCTCCTCTAAATTCTTACAAAATTCATCACATTTCTGCAACTCCTCTTGGTTGAAATATCTCTCTTGGTAATAAAGGGAAAGATGATTAAGCTTTCCTTTACAAATCAAGGTGATAAATACTTAATATTTACAGACCTTATAGTTTTTGTCGCAGCTGCTCAGCTCGGTTTCAGTAGCAGAACACCAGCCAAGACAGTGTGTAAGTGAACAAATACAGCTATGTGCCAATAAAACTTAGTTCCCAGTGACTGAAACTTGAAATTTGAATTTCATATAAATTTCATGTGCAAAATAAAACACTATTCTTCTTTCTTTTCACCATGTAAAAATGTAAAATCTATTTTTTGCCTGAAAGCAATACAAAACAGCAGATGGGACTTGCCATCTGAATTTTAGTTTCCCAACTCCAAACTGGAGGCCCTGTCCTCAGTAATTCTTTTCCCTCCCACTATACATGTTCCTGCATGGGCTTCTTTGCTGTCTCTAACTGTAAATGTTACAGTGTCTCCAGGCTCAGTCCTTGACCCGTTGCCTATTCACCCTCCCTCCCTTGATGGACTTATTCTGCCCGGTGACTTTAAATCTCATCTGCTCTTGTCCATTTTCGTTTCGCCAATGATGCAATGTCATTGACTGGGCTGTAAAGAAGAGACATTTATTTTGGCTCGCAGTCTGACCCACACTTGAGAAGCCACATCTGCCACTGCTCTTCCTGGTTCTGTCTTAAAGGGACACAGGGAATTGTGTGGCCAGTGACGGAGTGCAAGGGAGATGTCACCCAACTGGCTTTCACAGCAGATCCGCTCTTGAGACAACCCACTAACCCACTAATCTATGAAATCATTAATGATGTGACTTCATTGACACATTCATGAGGACAGAGCCTCAGTCATTTCCTAAGGAACCCAGTGGCGTACTTCTTAATATCTGAGGGTTAAACTCCAAGTTTCAAAAAGGAAAAACCACATTCAATCCACACTAACCTCAATGTTCTTATTGCTTGCTAGCATATCACTATCTTGAAACTCATAGCTTCATATATTCAGCTGCTCACTTAACATCTCCACTTAGAAATTCCAAATTCTTAGAACACTTAATCTATCCTGATCAGTATGTCTTATTGTTTCCTTTTAACTGTTGCTTCCCCAGCTCCTCTCATTCTGATAGGCAGACTTGCCACTTCCTAGGTTGGTCATCTTTTATTTCCTGTTAGTTCCCTATGCCCACATCCGGGTCATCCCTTTGTTCTGACACTTTTATCATTTGTCAAAACTCACCCGTTCCAACTTGACTCAAACCTTTGACATCTCTCATCTGGATTACGTTATCAGCTACATAGTTCATTCTCCTACATTTGCGCTTGCCACCATACTACCAGATTACTAATTTCAAGGTATAAAATAACATTATACCATTCTCCTGCTCAAAATTCTCTAGCAATTTTCCATCATGATCTGAGTGAATTCCAAACTCTGCACCCTCACCTGCAAGGTTCTCTATGATCTGACTCTTTCTTACACCTACATCTATAAATCAGTTCACTTTGTTCAAGCCACACTGGCTTCAGGTCTTTTCTCCCAGTATTGAATCTGGCTCAGTTCCTCACTTTATGCTCAAATCTTCCTCTCTCAGAAAGATTTTCCATTACATGAAACCTAAAAATTTTTCTCCTACCTTATGTCTTATCTTTTTATCTTGCTTGCTTTTCATCAGATTTACACTTTCTAAAATGATAATAAGTGCGTGCATGATTGCTTCCTGATATCTTCCATTAGGACGTCAGCTTATGAAGACATTTGTTTTGTTTCTATCTGTATTTATACAGAGACTAGAATAGACCTTATTTATAGACAAATAAAATAAAAAGAAACAATTAATTGATAGACTGATTTATGGCTGGTTAATGAATACATGGAAAAAGCCAGCACTAGTGAATTTAAAAAAAAAACTTTATTAAATCTCTTCTTGTACAAATGCTAAGGATATTTTCCAATATACACTTTTGAAGATTATCATGTCTATCTGCCAAGGTCTTGATTACTTTGTATATGTTACTAATGTACTTGGTCTTTTACAATTATTTATGTTAACTAAACTACCTTACACACACAGAGACACATGTACACACAATTTGGTTTGCCCAGGGCACAGTCTTTTAGAAGAAAAGCCACTTAAATATCTAATAAGGAAGCTATGAGCTTAATTCTAACTGGTATGCTTACATTTTGTTGAATACTGTTACAGATTATAATTGAATATGTATGACTACAAAATAATTTTAGATATTGAGGATATACTGATACACATTGTTGCAGAACAAGGCATTATCTTAAATACAGTTAAATGTATTTATCTTAAATACAGCTAATTATATTACTCTGTAGTCTTTCTGTATGCAGTTTAATCCTACTTAATTACTTTGTCCTTTTAAGTTTCTGTTGTGAATACTTTATAAAAAAAGAAAAGACACAGTTTTCAAAAATTGCAAAAGACTAAAACAATAGAATGAGTAAGACACATTTGCCTGAAAAGCACGTACTGCAAATGCTACTATTATAATACAAATGTATTCAAATATTTTATATTTCTTTCTTTTATTAGCCTACCACAAGATGAAAATCGTGTACTAGGTTGTTACAGTTTAGACCTAAAAGGCCCCAGTAGTCTTATGTGTTCAGAAGTTGACATAACGGTGAGGGTGCTGGACTCACCAGTGGATGAGTGGACCTTGGATTTGGTGGTTGCCCGTGATCAGGAGGCGCTGCCTGCTTTGAGCTGGTCCCTTGGCTGTGAGCTGGGGGTCTTTATCCTTGTTCCTGTCCTTCCCTCCTTTATCTCCCCCCTGAATGCTCTGAGTTGAGCACCTTTTCCTCCCCATGCCCCTGGCATCCTGTTTTTGCCTGGAGCCAACTGACCATGGCTGAAACCAGGAACTAAAATAACCCTCTCTTTAAGTTGTGGGCACAGAGTGCTTTGTCTTGGGGACAGAAAAGGGCCTGATATGGATGTGCTCAGTGGGATCTTCTCGGTAAATCCAAATAACAACTTTTCTCTCTTTATTAAATAAAATTTGTTACTGATTGTCTCTCATGTAGTGTGAACAAGTTCTAGTCTTCTCTCACTTCTGCCATCAACAGACTAAAGAAGGTACAGTTTGGAATAAAGACAAATACAGGGACTTCTCACAGCAGAAAACATTGCTAAGACTATTTTTTAGGAGGGTCCACCTGGTTTATTCTGCTCTACAAGCTTCCCTTCCTAACTTGGTGCTGATCCTTCTACCTTTTCCCCACACACTAGAAGACTGAGTAATTTACTTCACCCCATTACAGATAAGTTATCAAGTTGAGGGAAAAGAAAACTGTTCTATCTGCACCATCTACCTGAACATCTTTATTTTTGCCCCTATAGGACTTGGAAGACAAGGTGAACTGGTGCAGACACGATGCTCATGATGCTTTCTGTGCCATCAGCAATGAAGTCACTTGTCTCTGGCCCATAAGCCACGTGCAATTTCATTAAAAGTAGCAGCAACTAATGCTTGGTAATTAAAGAGCTAGCAGGGTGAGGTGCTTATTAGAAGGGTGGTAGCTTGCTGGTGCATCTTGACTGTCAGCATGACTGGGTTGAGAGAAAGCTAGCGAATTAGAAGATCACTCCTGTAAGTGTGTCTTTAAGGAAGTTTCCAGACATGAGGGGTAGCTGGTCAGTGGCAGAGGAGGGGGAAGATGCATTGTGAATATGAGCAGTGCTGTCCAACAGATTATAGGCTCAAAAGCAAGAAGGGTCAGGAAGAAGGCTGTCAGGGTGGGCAGGCTGGATTTCTCTTGCATCTTTGCTTGCTGCTGTCACCTGTGGATGTCAGGCTCAAGCTTCTTTAGTCCTCTGACATGGACTCACCTCGGCAGCTCCCTGGGGAGCATTCAGGCCTTCAGATTTGATTGGACTGGGGCTGTCCCTCTTGTTCTAATGTTTCCCACTTGTTTCATTGAGAAAATGTGAACAGAAGATGGCTGCAACCAGTATACTTCAGTATTTTAGTTGCCCAGGTAATAGTTCCTGCTCCAGTTCTGGCTGCTTCTGTCTCTTAGAAATAGCTGTTTCTGAGAGCTATTTGTTTCCTACTTGCTTATCCAACATAAGCCTTAGACAACCAGAATGATCCCAATCAGGGCCTGTCAACATAAATAAATCTGCCTCCAAATCCTGGGTGTCATTTAGGTATTTCTGAGTGCTGTCGCCAAGCTACTGGTTTTTCTGACTCTCTAGCAATTAGACAGGCACTGTGGGACTCATTAATTCTGTAAACTAATCTACCAAGTTATGTATGTTTGACCAATGTAGACAGATAGTTTATAGAACTGAAGACTCTGAGTTTAGCAGTCTAGGACTCTCAACAGCAAGGACTGTAGAATAGTTTTGTTTTTGTTTTTTTTTTAATTTTGGAGTGAAATAAATCAGCATGTCTTATTTCATATCATCCATATTTGAAATTTTTTTCCTGAAAGAGATCAAGTAATTAGCTTGCATCACATGCCCCACTCTCCTATGCTGAGAAGTGGAACCACAAAATTGACAATCACACCATTAAAAAATATTTAAAACAGCTATAGCTTTTATATGTGCAAATAAGCAAATGAGTACAAAATACAGGCTCTTAATGCAACTATTTCACTGTCCTGTGACTTTGCATACACTGTTCCTTTTATCTAAAAACCTCTTTTCCACATGTCCTTCTGCTTATTTAGAAAGACACACAAGTACAGCCTGCTGCCCTTGCATGTCTGCACAAGAATGGCTTTGAACCTGGAACATTGCTTTGCACGGCCCTTCACAGCCTGTGCTGGGTTAGTGGCTTTCCCTTCCTGTGTATGATGTGTGTTTTTCTTTTGTTCTATTTTTCAGTGTCTGTCTTGTGGTATCTGGCCAACCTCACTGCTGTATCTATTTCCAGTGCAAGAAAATAGATTCCTCCACTTGCAAGACCTAAAGGTTGCATACCGTCCATGTCCCTGCATCTGCTGTGTGATGAGACTGGTCAGTCATAGGATCAGCTCCAACAGTTGAAAGTGATCCTGCCAGCTCTGCATCTTCTTTATTCGAGTACAAAATTGTTCCATCTGATCAGTGAGTCACGTCTTTCTTCGTAACTTATAAGCTAGGTAGTGGCCTAGGACATTCCCTGAGACTGCTGCTCCAGTGGTAGATGTTATGAGACTATTTGCTGTACTGCAAGTGGTGGGAAAAAGCACTAACACGTGATACTTACTGGGCTATACTCACTGTTTAGAACTCGGTATCTACTCACCCTCCACAGTCTGCTACTGCGCGATACTTTACTTACCTATAGAATCCAGCCTAGGGTAATGTTATCTGAAATTCTTTGTTTAAATGCTTATATTTGTAGGAAATCATTGCTTTGGATGGACTATCTTGTATTATGATTGCATTGCCTACATCTATCTCGATGCTTGACACTTAAGAAGAGTTAAGTCTTTTAAATTGAATTATTTAATAAATGAGTTATTAAATACATATATTAATCAGAGGTTACAGGACAGAAAAAGACTTAGATACTTGTTTTTGGAAAGCAGTTTTACAGTTCTCCCTTTTGGTTCTGTTTTTAGATTTAAATCTATAGATACTAATCTACCTGTATTATTCTCTAGAATATAGATATTTTCATATCACTCATGAACACTAATTTTAGTAGCCAATCCCTTAGTCAGATTTTCATTTTAAATTACAATTTCTTCCCCCTTGCTGTCATGCTATTTCCATGTTTAATTCAAATTTTAGTACTTTATAATCCTCACTACACTGTGGGCCCACAGAACCCACCTAACTGGTTAGTGGATAAACCAAGGTTTTCTTCAAACTCATTACAGTACTTACTAAGGGTTTCCTTTTTACACTGTAAAATCACTACCTCATAAGTTAAAAGAAGTAATATCCCTCCCCAAATTGCATAAATTCAGACATAATTGGGGTTATCTATCGGCTTCATTATGTAAATCATAGTAAAGGCCTCCTTTCCCTCCTGAGAGCCTAATGAGCAGAAGAGTGAAGTGTGCAAGCTTAGGAGGTGTAAGAACACGTTAATCCCAGTAAAGCCCTGCTCTCTATTCATGTCTTCTGAGATTTCTGCCCTGAAGTTTTGTTGGCAAATCATTTTGCCAAATATGGCGCTGTTTTCTTGCTTTTGTTATTTTCTTTATAAAACCCAGGGAAAAAAATTACATGCTCAAATGTCACCTCTCTTTAAAGATTCATAAAGAGGAAAATATTTTCTTGTTTGTTCACTTCTTTAAATAATCGAAACACTGTCTCTGTCTTGTTAATTGAGCCCATTCACCTGCGACAAACGCAAGCTGTGCTACAGTCAGGACGATACAATTTTGTCAGCAGGTTCACTCTCAGAGTGCTCTTTGCTAGGGCAAAATTGCTGATGTTTTGAAATATCCTTCCTCGTTAAATTCTCACAGGTGAGTATAAACAAATAGCTCCATTTACTTAAGAAAGGGGAAAAGCTGATAGGGGAGTGGAGATTTGACAATTGCTATTTCCATTCTCATGCTAAGTCAACCAGGTCCTTCGCAGCTTTGCAAATCCACTATACAAGGTACATCCCTTCCATGGCAGGGACATACTGGCTTAAAGCTGTCTGCACATTTTCATCTCAATTCTCAGAGCTTCTGCTTGGCCTAAATCCACTGAGAACAAGGAAGTGGATGGAGGTGGGGGAACAACACTATAATGTCACAATCAATATTCAGTACCATGATGCTATGTCTGTCCTTCATAAAGTTATTCTCTAATTCTGCTTCATAGATGGCCCCATATGATGTGAGCTGTTAAAGCACTTACAATTTACGCCACTTATTTATTCATCATATAAAATGTATCAACACATGATTCCTGCCACAGCAAGAGTATCCACAGCTTTGTTACTTGAATGAGTGAAGAAATGGATGAATGACGAATGAATGAATGAGTAAATGAGAATGAATTTTTTCTCTATAAATACTCAGCAAGCTCCTTGATGTTACTTTCTAGCCTCATATGAAGTGTGATTAAAATATAGAATGCACATTTAAATTTTAAAAATTACAGTAAAAGACACATTGTCAACGATTTCCTTCAAAATACCTCCTACTTTGAACATATCCCATTATTCTTTTCTCTTTCTAGAGCAATTCTAGAATTCCCTTTTTTGCAACTGTCTTTAGTTGCACTATTGTGGCCGCCTTGATGTCCACAACTGATGCAAAGCATTGACCTTTCATGGTCATTTTGATCTGGGGGAGAGGCAGAAATCTCAGAGCGAGAGCTGGTGAACACGGTACACAGGGACACGCCGCTGTGCATAATCACGGTCCTGCATCTTGTTGGATGACTCTCTGCTACAGCATGTGCGGTAGCTTTGATCATAACTCATAAAGCCACCCACAAAAGCGGACTTCCAGATCTGCTTCAGAAGGTGCAAAAATGACAAGCTATGTGTATGCAAAGTGAGGGTGAGCATTCTGAGGGGAATGAGTGGAAAAGTGTCTTTCACCCTAATAATGTTTTATTTACATAATTCCTGTGTTTTTGACCACCTCTTATAGCTTAGATCTCACATTTTACATGTTTTTTAAACATTTTCCTTCATTAATAATAGTCCTGAGACAAAAAAATATACCAGATGAAAGCGTGTGGTTGTATTATTTCTTAAGATCCTATTGAGTTCCTACATGGTCGTGAAAACCTTAAAGCATGTGCAACCATAGTTCAGCTCCTTCCAAGAAGCTACTGAGGTCCTCTTCTGTCCCTTTAAACAGGACATGAAAAATTGGAATCAAGACAAACTAAGGTCCTCTGTATTTCTCTGACCAATGGGGAAAGGAAATTCCAGCAAAGTGCTATTTTTTCAGACTGTTTGGTTTGATAGAGTAAACCCTGAAGGGGAGGAATTAGGTTCCCTGCCATGCTGCCCTCCTTACCCTCCCTCAGCCACTCTCCACCCCCATTGTCCCCTGACCTGAATCTGGCAACACTGGGCCTCCTCAAATGCCAGCCCATCCACTGACTCCTAGCAAAAATAATGAGAGTTACAAGGGGCAACAGGCCAGAGACAAATGTCGCAAGAACTGTTTTTAGAGCTGAAATTGTCTTTTTTTAAATTAATTTTGTTGGTACAGTGTAGATACATAATGATCACATTCATCGTAGGGAGTTTGTACCTGTATGTGACATATCTTAGTTCTCCTTCATTCCCATTCCCCTCCCCACTCCTCAACCCCTCCTCCCCTCCCCACTTACAAAGCTTTGTGATAAGCAGCAATCCAGTTAGGTAGAACATTTTAAACTCTGTTTTTCAAGACTTTATTCATGAGGCTTCCTTACAACCAACTGCTCTCTTCCCAGAGTTGCCACGGGGAAAATAAAGCTTTTAAAAACCAATGAAAGACACAGAAGGGCAGTTGCTTGTTAGTTTGCTGCTAGGCGGGGAGCTGAACGCCAGCTTTCTGTACCAAACCTCGGCCCACAGACATCCATACTGTGGGATGATATGCTGGAAACTGTTTTGGTTTCCTTTGATACATGCAAAGGAAGCAAAGTTGCTTTATCAGATCTTGTCCTCTGTTTTCTTCAAACCATTGCTATATCAACCTGTTGTTTAGATCTTTCGGTTTTATCTTTCAAAGAGAATGTGCCCTCCAACTGGCTGCAAAACAGAATATTGGCTATGCTGGATATGCTTTATTAATACATTATTTTTCGTGGCATGTCAGAGGTAATGAAAATCAAGAACAATAATTTCAGGCTTCATCCAGTGAGAAATTCTAAATTTTATATGTGGAACACAAGAAAGGGCTAGCACCTATATTTTTCCAAGAATGGGCTAAGAAAAATAAAATTTTCTAGGGAAAATTAAGGCTCTCACCATTATTTCAATTTAGAGAAACAGGACAGTGGCCAGGAGGTGCATGTTCACTAATTATCATGACATCAGAAAGACTTAGTACAATAAATACAATCAGGAACCTCCTAACAAGTTCGAGCTGGAGAGACAAGTGGGTCCTTGTCATGGACATAGATGACCTCCTGTTTACACATGATTTAAGATAAAAGAATCCAGTAGCTTAAATATTCAAGATACAAGACTTTTCAAAGCAATACAAGAGCTGAGATTTTTATATTTTTGTAATATTTAATGGGAAGACCTGCCATTTTATGTAACAGAAATAGTATTTATTGGATGTAGTATTCTTTTAAATATGGCTATTTCTTATTTTATGGGTACAAGAAAATAAAATATATCTATACTTTTATAAGCTATATTTTCAAGGACTTGGTCTGCTGCACATAAATTAAACTTCAAGTTCCAGAACCCAAGATAATTTTGTACTTAATACATTTTATTTCTAACAATTTTTGTACAGCTGCACTCATAGGTTATTTATTTTTATTCTTTCACCAACAGGTGTTCCTCTCATTTGTGACATTAACATTGGGAAGATCTTACCTTCAAGTAGGAAAAAATGTGTGTTTTATTGGTCATATTGTTTCACCTTCTTCACTCAGGCAGCCAGTGAAGAAAACCTTTCAGATGTTTTCTTCCATTTACATCCTGTCCATGTCTGTCCTCTGAACTTCAAATTGCTCCCTTTTGCTGCTTCTCTGTATGACTCTCCCATTGCATCTCAGAAGCACTAGGTTGGGAGATGAGAAACAATTTTAATCCAGAATTTATTCTCACTGAACCATGTAGCATTTTGTACCTATATCTGTCTGCTACCTACAAAGTTCGTAGGTTGGAGTAAATATAAGTTGACTGTAAAATTATGTGTGTACGTTTCCCTTCCTTGGGGAGAGCACTCATCACTTACCGTCTTTTGGTGTGCTTGCTTAGCCACCACCGGTTTGCTTCTTAGAGCAACTGCTCAACGTTCTCTTCTCTCTCATCTCCTAAAACAACAAAGGCAATAATAAGAACCATTTCCATTTCTAGAGATCTACAAAATATTTAGATATCACTGAAAAGTGGAAAATTCTTCAAAAATTCAATGAATTTAAGAGAGATGCAATTATGAAAAATTAGCAGATAGTAACCATAAAACTTACTAGAAACTACACTTACATATGTAAAATCTAGGTAATATTATGAAATAAAGAAATTCAATAGACAATAAAACTTATTCAAAACTATGCTAATAAATTTAAACATGTGGACACTAGTAAGAACGCTATTAACGACCTTGAGCATAAATGCAATATTTTGAAATATCTTAAAAATAAACAGAAATAGAGCATCTTGGCATGATAGAATACTATACAGTAATGTTTTCTATACGGTTACTGAAGACATCAATGGTATAATTATTAAAGCTTATTTTGAAAAATATGATGTTGGGGCATGATATTTACATTAAGTATTTCATTATTTAAAATACATGTTTTTAAAAGCCGTCGAGTTTACAGGCAGACATAGAAACAAAATATATATTTATCACTAAGTGTGATTTGTTTTCTGTCTTGCGGCCAGATGAGAATGGTCTAAATTGGCCACCGTGAGCTTCATATTGTGAAGCAGGTCTGTCCTGAAGGCCTGTTCCAGGAGGCTGGTCATTGGTGTCTTACAGGGTCTGACATGATGCTGCATAGATGGGAATTCCATTTTAAATCATGGCTGTCTGCAAGAAATGACTTTCTTTCAAGAGAAACCTAATTCCCCTATGGTCACACGACACTGAGTACCAATCCTTGCAGAGAAAATGCATAAACTGCCTGCTCGCATTAGATAAACACAGAAACTACATTAATCCATAATGATAACTTCTACTTCGCCGAGCATATTTCATGGAAATAAATATCCAGTAACCTCTACCTGGCAAATCCCAAAGAAATAACCATTAGAGTTTCATAAAGAAGTTAGTAACTAGTTCAGAAAGAGAGAAGTATTTCTTTATGCCAAAAATAACCACTATGAAAGTGCAGTGAGGGGAAAATAACAGATTAACAACATCAGTGAGATACATAAAATACACTGGATTAAGTAAACATAAAACACTGAAGTCCTATAGTGAAGAAAAGAAAGTTTATAAAACTTTTCTCAAAGAGAGTGATGATTTGAAGCTTTTGTGGAACAATTGCGATTTCTATGGAATTTCCATGTTAGTTTTCATTTCTGTACAATAGAAAATAAACATTGCAAGGGCACTCATTTTTGCTGCATTAATCCATGAATTCAATAAAATCCAGTGAAACATTTTTAATTTTAGAAACCAGTTTTAAGGTGTATCTAACTGTATAAAGTCAAATATCACACTTTTTACTTCATTCTGTGTTCAGTACTTGGTATTGTCGGTGGCTCATAGTAGACCCTTGACTGAATACTGCACATTAATTCAATAAATATATGAATAAGTATAGTTCAAGTGAGAAAATGATTCAGTATGTGGCAAGAGCAAGTGTTTTGAACCAAGAGATTCTACCACATATCAGACTAAGTCACGTTCTAAGCTCACACTCCAGTAAGAAATGACTGTGAAACTGGGGGAAATGAGAGGTAACTGCTGCTAAACGCTGAACAGAAGACTGTAAGACCCTACAGTCTCTGAAGAGCTCAATCATTAGGCGCGCCCCACTGGGGTCCCAGATCTCCGCCCAGGGAAAGCTTCCTGACCATAGCATAAAAAGGGAGATCCCACATGGAGTATCACAGTCTGTTTATAAAAGCAAAAAAAGACTTTGCAGAGCAATTAGACACTACTTTCTCTGATAGAGCTATACAATCTTCAACCAAATATTAGCAAATTAAATCCAGGAATACATAAAAGGGGTAATACTGTATGACCAAGTAGTGTTTATTTTAGGAATCTAAGGCTCGCTTGACATCCAAGAAAACAGAGTAAGCTACTGTGTTTAAAAGAATGTTCAGTTAAACTGTAATAACTAAAATAACCATGGTAATAAGTGATCTGCTGCGAAGAATGAATATCCCATCTTCAAGCTGGGCTATTGGACAGACAAGAACTTTTTTTAATGACCATCAAAATAGAATGAGCTCACATGATTTGGAGAAAGCAGTCATTTCCTAGAGAATACGAATTGGAAACTCAAGAAGAGACAGGATACAAAGAGACTAATGTATAGTTTTCTTTTCAGAACATGGATTTAAGCTCTCTGGAAGCCCTTTCAGCTGCTTCATAGCTTTGCTTGAGGACCCTCTCTGGCTCTTACTGAATAAGCAGGGAAAGTCCTCACAGATCTTATTTGGCCATTAATGCCCAGTGATTAAATGGATAAAGAGCGGCCAGTTGCTCCTCTTAAAGAACTCAGGTTTAATTCACTCTCTCTCTCTCTCTCTCTCTCTCTCTCTGTCTGTGTGTGTCTCACTCTGTCTTATTTTTTGTATTACAGGGTCGTGATTAAAATGCATGCATTGTTTCTATGGAACATTAAATTTAAGCTCTAGCTTGCAGTTCCAAATAAATACTAGTTTCTCTTCAATATGCCACAGTACAAAAAAAAGTTATAATGCCACAGTTGTAAGTTCTACTTTTACCATACTGCACAGCCAAATTGCTTCATGACTATTTTCCCCAACTTCTATGTGATAAAGGAGTCTGGATCACTAATGAATCCCTAGTTTTCCATGAGATATAAGAGTCTTACAGTGTCACAGATAAGAGACTTGGAGAAATAACTTCAGGACCAATTTAGATGTCTTGAGAGCTCTGAGGGATGAGAATCACTTAAGAAAGAACAGAACATCTATTTCAACCTCTAAATTCCCTTTTCTATGCTTCACCTCCAATTTAAGGTATTTAGCCTAAGACTGATAATGTTTTCACCCTGTGTACAAGTACTATTACTAAGCCTTGCCTTCCAGTGTAAGTCTCCCTATTTTTGGCCTCTGCTTTATGTAGCTTGCTTTCTAAGACGGGGCTCCCACCCTGGCGGACTTGTGGCTAGCTATCCAGATGCATGAGAGAAAGCGGGAAGCTAGGCGAGGGGGAAGTCAGGGTGTTTCTCTATCTTTTTCCCACTCGAGATTGGGTAGTGTTTCTGATAGTAACAGAATCTCTTGTGTGAATTTGACTCCCATCACACAGGTCTTCAGGTGTCTGCCTGGGTTACTCCCGTACCTCTGATTCTTTCCTTTCCATCTCTGACCTAGCAGTGGTGGCAGCAGCTTCCTGCTGCTGCTGACCCCTGAGTTGCCTTCCCATGTGTTTGTCTTCTGACACATATTTAATAGATTCTCTGTATATACTATTTCTAATTTATATTCTCAGAGACATTTTATTTTCTTAGACTGGAAGCCATATTCTACATAAGAAAAGTATTCACCGAAATGAATACTAGGTTTCTCCCCCTAAGCAAAAGGCTTTATGGCTAGGTACTTCTGTTTTATTTTTCATCGGCAAGTTGTAAGGGTAAAAACCCATTAAGTGAAGTGGGTGGAGATGGTGTGAGGTGTTCACTGCTGCTGCTGCTGACTCTACAGAACGAAAGGGAGTTGCTCTCATACTTTTCTTCTCACCTGTAGGTTTGAAGTGAAAAATCTAACATTGTTGACCCCCGCAGTCCTGAGATCCTCTCACTTCAATATTTTCTCACTTTTGTAGAGATTTCACAGCTGCCTCTAAAATCCCTTTGGATGCCCACATTTGTGTTTGGCTGTCTCTTAGTCTGATAACTAAATATGTGTTTTATAGGGAACCAACTCCACATTCTTCCCTCTTGACCATGTACTGGTCATATTACCTGGGCCCAACCAATGGGAACAGCTCGTGCTGTTGACCACAGTGATTGAGGAAGAGTTTGGCAAAGTAAAAAGGTAAAATCAGTCCAAGAGCAGGCTCGTACTCCTCCAACAGACTATTCTGACCTCCACAGAGATAAGAACAGTGCCTCTTTTAGTTGGATTTTTCTTAGAAATTTCACACAAAAGCTAAGAATGTGAGTAGTGAATGCCTCCCATTATTTGTTCTTGCAGAATCTAAATTTTTAAACCCATCTTCAAAATTTATACCTGCATCCAGGGATTGAGGTAGAGATATAAAGATTCACTCGTTTTGCAAGAAATATGCAAGTTGTACTTGCTGGTCCCCACTATGCTAGACCGAGGCTCTGCCCTCATGGATCACAGTTTGACCTCCTCCCAAACCTCCTTCTCTATCCCTTCAACAGAAGTTGGCCCATAACAACAGTCATACACCCAAATTCCAACTCAACACAGTACTTGTTTCCATAGAAACTAGCTCATGAGAATGAGTGTCAGGTACGGTCTGAGAAAGCAGGTGAAGCATAGGAAATTCCTCACTACGCCGCTCGCAAAGAGCAAGGCAGATGATGAGTGGACCGTTGGCCCGGAGCTACAGCGTTATTATAATTTGTAGGCGGTGCGCATTTGTACAGGTTCTCAGGAGTAGCGCTGCCTATATATATATATATATATACCCAAAGGGTTCTATTACAAGGAGTTGGCTTACAAAAGATGGAAGCTGACAAATCCAAAATCTGAAGTATGATTTATCAGACTGGAGGTACAGCAGAACTTATAGCACATTTCTAGTCCAGAGACTGGCTGCCAGAGACTCAGGAAAGCCAATGGTGTATAGGTAAATTGGGAATTTTAGCTAATCAGTGGGAGAACTGTCTTTTGCTTGGAGAAGCCAAGTTGTTTTTGTTTTTGTTTTTGTTTTTGTTTTTGATTGAGGCCTTCTACTGATTGAATAAGGCACACTAGCATTATAGGGAGAACTTCGTTTATTCAGAGTTCACAAATTTAAGGTTAATGCCAGCCCCAAACACTCCATGATAACACTTGTAATTAACCACCAGATAGATATTAGGGTGAAGAAACCTTATATAGTCTACAGCCATACCACCATGAACACATATGATCTTGTCTGAGACCTTACATGGTGTGCTTCTTTTTCGATGCAGTAAGCTTGCTGAGATGGAGAGGTTATCCTGAGTTGGCAGAGTGGCCCCTAAGTATAATCACAGATAACCTTATAAGAAACAGATGGAGCAGAAGGAAGAAGGCACTCTGATGACAGGATCAGAGACAGGGGTGCACTTGGAGGGTGCAAGAAGGAGACACTCACCAAGGAATACAGACAACAGCTTATTCTTCAGTATATTGGCTTGACCCCATTGCATTGGTCCCTTTCACATTTCTGGGACACTACGACACCCACATCTTAAAGGCAAAAACTGTTCAATCTGCTCATGTTTCAGAGGGTTCAGTGCACGGTCAGGTGGCTGCAAGGCAGAAACATCACAGTCAAAATGCCTGGCAGAAGAAAGCTCGTCATTCCATGGCAGCCAGGAGACAGAGAGAGAGGAGGACCCGGGAGAGGAGAGACCCCTCCAGAGGCACAGCTCTGAGGAAGCGCGCCTCCCCCCGCCCAAGCAGCACAGCTGTGAACTCCCCGATGGACCAGAGCAGGGGTGAGCACTGTGCCCACATCACCAGATGCTTTCCCCAGCCCCTGCTCTACACGTAGGAGATGCTAGGGGGGCATTTTGGAGATAAGTCACAGCTCCCCCTGAAGCTGATTCTGACTACAACTAAACCTCAGTATTTCCATTTATTCTCTTGAAAGTGAGAGAATAAATCTGTGTGGTTTCCCATCACTCTTTACAGCAGTGATGGAAAATTGTGCCCAGATCATTCCCTTGGCCCACTGCATTACTGTTGCTCCACCGTGATTAATAGACAGACATTACAACCCTACATGAAGAGCATGGCAGGCCACTGAGGCAAGCACATGTGGTAGCTAAGAGAAAGAACGAAGAAGGATGAATGCTACCTGAGGGAAAAGAAAATACTCATTGTAACCCAACACCAACATTAGTGACAGGTACTGTATTTATTTTTACTCAACTATCTTCCCAAAACAGGTAAAAAGTAGATATTAATAGCAAGAATATACAAACTATGAAAGGGACATAGATCTCCTTTCAAGCAAAACATTCTGTCAGGTGCCCAGAGTGTAATCAGTAGACAACAATCAGCTGTGAGGATTCAGTGATTGGGTGAGGCAGAGATACAAAAGCCCAGTTTCTTGGTCCTAATGTCTTACAACTCTGAAAAACAAAATTTGCTGCCAATTTATGAGGTTTTTGTCTAATTTCAGTTTAAATTCCTCCTTTGCCTAATATTGCTGCCTCCTCTTCCCTTCTGGTCCTTAATAACCAGCTTGTCCTGAACATTCCTTCTTAATGTCTAACTATGTGACAGTTACTATGTCAGTGGGTAAGGATATTGGACTCCTGGCCACAATTTGTCCAGCTCTTCGAGTGATAGAAAGAAATGGACACTGATGACACCTGAACTCCATGCCACACTGGAAGCCATCAAGCTAAATGGATTCCTGGACTATGCAACTTTTTTAAAGCAAGAAATTTGAACTATCATTACTGATATAACATTATTGTGCATACTCTTTTAGATGTATTTCTATCATAATTAAACAATCCTGACAGACTTATAGTAAGAAATGCTGAATTTATTTTTTAAATGAAGATAAACTATGAATGGTTATGGAAAGAATAGAAATTTTTTCTACCACAGACCTTTTCTACCATAGACCTTTCCTGAGAAAAGGCATGCTGAGATTAATCTTAGACTCTTCTAGTCCTGAGTAACTATAAGGAAATTAGTCATTATCACCACTTCATATATCACATAAAAATTATTTTGTACCTCTGTGAGCTTGTTGGTTTTAACAGTTTACCAGAGAATGTCAGCCCAGTACTCAAAATGCTATTCTTTTTAAACCAAGGGAATAATGAATAGACAACTTGCAATCTACTTGCAAAGCCATGCAGGTAAGCAAGAGCAGTAAGAGCTATAAATTACATAGAAGACTAAATATATCATTGCAATTAACTAGTAGCTGAGTTCACTTTCTACATGATTTAAAGTTTATAAGAAACCTCACCTGATGGATTTTTATCTCAATCATCTAAATGTATAACAAACATATTAATAAAGAAAATAATTGGTATGAGATGTCTTAAAAATACTCATACACATGGGTTGAATATGTAGCTCAATGTTAGAGCACTTGTCTATCATGCACAATACTCTGGATTCAATCTCCAGTACTAAAAAAAAAACCCTCATAAATATTAGTTAGCATTTCTGTTTAAAATACCAATTTTCAGGAAAAGGAGAGTTTAAATATAATACAGATGATATTAAATCCTAACAATTGTGCAGCTGTGAAAAATATATAAAGCACATAAACACATTTTAAATCTGAGTAAGGTATTATCATTATATATTTGCAATTACATGTAGTACAGGTTAAGCAAGCTGCTCAGTGTGACAGTGAATGAACTCTGGAATTCCTTATCCAAGACTGGTTGTATCAGGCTGGTTTCACTTCACTCTTCCACCTTCCCACTGGAGTCCAGACTATGATGTGAACTGTCTCACTGGTATTGAACACATGTTACCCTTAATAACCTAAGCGCATCTCTAGAACTAGAAGAACCCTGATCAGAAAGCCTCATGGCTCACAATCAAGTGGATCCTTTGGATTTACTTTTGAAAGAGGAGACATTTATAAGTATCTTGTCTATTAAGCTTTATTGAAAGGTAAAATCCATTTTGATTCTGTCAAATGCTGCATAGAAGAATGTTTACAACAGCTTTTCTCATATCCATGCCCCAACCAGAAACAACTGAAGTATCTGTCAGCAGGATGATGAATACATGATCTGCAAAGACTGATACATAGAACACCACAGAGCAGCAAAAGGGAATGAATGGATGATGCTGGCATGATGTCCAAAATGTCAAGACATTGTGCTGAGTGAAAGAAGCCAAATACAAAAGGGTATGTAATACTATATGGCTCCACTGTCATGACACTCAAGAACAGGCAACACAAAAGCAGAACGGAAATGCTGTTCTGTTTTCAAGAAGCGGGTCCCTTGAAGTGGCTGAGTTTCTCTGAGGATGGGCAAGACGGAAGCCTAGGGCTGCTGAGATGTGCCCCATCTTGATCTAAGAGGCACTTAGTTGGATATGTGTATAAAAACTTTTTGGGCTGGCACTTAATTGAGATCAGTGTACTTTATCATATCAACTACATGTGTGCTAAAATTTAATAAAACTTAGTTTACATCTGCTCTGAGTCAGTTGACCATGAATATATTGATGAACCTGCTACATCACAGAGAATCACAGTGAACCATCAAGGTGATATATCTACGTATGTGACCATCCTGCCACTCTTCTAAAAGTAATTCATATACAGTGATCACATTATTTTTTCAATAATATAGTTTTGGGGTTTTAATGGGGACACAGTGCTGGGGAAAAACCCAAGGCATTGTAAGTGCCAAGCATACAATCTACCACTGGCTACAGTGTTAGCTCCAATATAAAACCTTAATAAAATCTGAATTTCAAATTGTTCATTCAGTTTAACTAATCAATTTGGCTTAGCCTCTCTGCTCTGAAATTTACCCATGGTGTAGACAGCAACATGTACTAGTAAACAAATCAGAAAGAACATATTTACACTAGTAATCATAGCATCCAAAAGCAATATAAATTCACATCACTTTACACAACAGATGCGAAGCATACTTAAACTCCATCTTTGAGATTCATTTTTGCCCATTTCTTCATTCAAACCAACCCAACAATTAAAGCAATTCTCTTAAGCTATTTAATATTATGCTTCTAAAATGATCCCTTTGCTATAACTATTGCTTATGTTTTATGTTTCTGCTTTATATTTCTTCCTTCCCTTTAATTTGCTCAAAACTATACTAAAGTCAACCAAAGACACAAGATCCATTTTCTTTGATTTTATGTTCCTCATTGGAATGTTTAGTAGTAAGTGATTAGAAGAACCAAAAGATTAAATAATGAAATCACTAAAAATCAGGACCCCTAATTCACAGTCAGTCACATTTGAAGCTTGCAAATCTTGGGTTTTTTTAGAATCTCTTGATAAGTACAAGAGTCTGAAAGTATTGTTAATAATCTCCTAGTGCTGCCTGAAAACCTAGGAAAGTTGCATCCTCTTTCCAGACTTCATTTTAAACAAATTTCTCTCCGGTTGCTTTTCAGAACTAAATGATTTCTCTGCTTGAAAATTTGAGCCAACAATTGAATTCTGGACTTGAGGTTTTTCCTGCTTTCAAATTAGTGGAGTTTTAGTTACCATATGCCATCCTCTTTTTGAGACTGTGGAATCTCCCACGCTGCCCTTGACAGCAAGATCAGATCTCTTTTTATGAGGAAGAATGGCAAGCAAGTGAGTAGGTTCTTCCCCGTGCTAGGTTAAAGCCAACCTTTGTAAGAAGTCGTGATGACCCGATATGCATCAAAATTTCACTCAGTCCCATATATAATTTGATGCTCTTTCAGGGAAAAAAAATTGATTCTTTCACACATTTTCTTCTGAATAGACACAAAAATTATTCATTGGCAATGAAAGTAATATGCAACTGTTAAAATGCTAGACATATAAGTGCCCAATACATTCTTATTGACTGACTGATGTGTAAAATAATTATGTAATTGTTAAATGATCTTTCACAAGAAGCTAAGACATTACTTATTCAAAAATTAATTAAAAGAGGAGCACCTACTATTTGGTTATACTGTTCTGTCCGTGTGGTTTGGGCTTGTACAGAAGATCTATCTGGTCTTCCATCGTGTCCACTTGACCTCCAGGATACAAATGAAGCAGAAGCAAATTATACATACAGCAGAAAAGATAAGTCAAACCAATGACCCCAAAACCAATGCAAAGGAACATTTTTAATTCTTAACTATATGTTCTCTGAGTTTTTCTAAATATAAAACAAAAACACCTGGTCCACATCCTGTAGGAACTCAAAATGCACTGAGTGCTGGTCTTCAACATCAAACTGTCTGTTAAAGAATAAAGTGATTGTAAAACACAAAGTTCAAAGCTGAATTTGCCTAGGGTTGAAGTTGAATGGACAATTGTTTGCAGTCAATGAGGACGATGAGGTCAGGAAGTTTAATTATATGCCATGATACAGGTAGAAGAAAGTTATATTTTTTAACATTGTTTTGGGGTTTCCCCTTTAATCCAATTTAGCTCTTATACTCTGCTAATTTTCAAGAAGACGTGTTTTTCCTATAAGAAAATCAACCAGTTCAGTGTTGCTAACTTATCAAACTTTTTATAGTATGTGCAGCAGATATATTCACTGCTCTTTTTCAATGTCTACTTTCCATATGGTGGCGAATGTCTCCATTATTTTAAGTAGTACTAACACCCTCTGGGTAAAATTGTCACTATATTGAAAACAACATTAATTTTGGTCATTGTGTTCAACCCTCAATTGGAAAAGAACATGGGAAAAAATCTCCTAATACACACTGGCTTCTGGAAATTGAGTAAATTTCATGACATCCTAATGGTTCTTCCAATATTTGAATAGTTAGCTGCATTGATATTTCTGATTCACTCATGAAGCTCTCTGCAGCTGGTTCACTAGGAAAACAGAAGGCACCCTCTGTATCACGTCTAAAGGATATGATAAAGAATTGGGAGTTTACATTGTACTGAAGAACGTAAGAGAGTAGAGGCAAAGAGAGCTGCTGAAAACATTGGGGGAGCTGCCTGTGGAAGTCAAAGTAGTCTTGGCCTAAAGCACTTAAGCAGTTGATTAGAGATTCTGCCTAGAGGTGGCTGCCCCTCTCCTGGGACTTCTGCAGAGGGCCTAGGGTGTAACTGAAACTACCAAACCAGTGGTTGTTGAGAGCCCACCTCCAACCACACTTTTGGCTGTGATGGTATCCAGAGATAATGGTTTCCTCTTCTCTTCCTTTCATGGATGAAGTCAAACCTGGGACTACTTGGGAGTTCTGGCACAGAGAGTTCCCACTCACTTGCTTTGATGAAATCCACAGGAAATGGTGTGAGTCAGCACTCCAACACTGGGATAAAATATTTGATGGAACCAAAGAGGAAAGATTTCTTCTGGCTCATCGTGTTAGAGGTTTTGTTCCACAGTTCTTTGCCAGCAAGCAGAATATGATGGCCAAAGGTGTGGTGCAGCAAAGCTACTCAAGCATCACACACAGAAAGCAAAGAGAGAAAGGGCACAGAGGGACTGGGGACAAATGGCACCCTTCAAAATCATGTCTCAGTGACCTACTTGTTTCCAGTCAGCTTCCCCTCCTAAAACTTCTACCACCTTCATGTAGTGCTGCTACCTGGTTCTACGGCTTCAACACAGGATCCTTGGGCAATGCTCCAGAGTGAGCCCCTGTAGGAACTCATTGGAACACAGACCTGTGCCCAGCAGACCACAAGTGATGCAATGCACACTCCCATTTCCCAGATTTCTTTCTAAAAATAATGCTCACAGTAAGGTGTTATTGCCTTTTAAAAAGTTCACATTCCATTTAAAAGAGGGGAAGTTTGTGGAAAAGAAAATGTGCGAAGCCCAGCACATTCTAATCCTGGGTGCAAATTAAGAATGAACAATAGTG
The DNA here is from genome assembly GCA_004027595.1 of Dinomys branickii. Classification (NCBI taxonomy): domain Eukaryota; kingdom Metazoa; phylum Chordata; class Mammalia; order Rodentia; family Dinomyidae; genus Dinomys; species Dinomys branickii. Next base: position 32,053 of record PVLD010008588.1, read on the forward strand.
CAGATAAGGCACTCACAAGCTGGGGGGGAAGGGGGATGGGCTGTTTGACCTTTTCTTATCCCAACAGTTTCACATTGTTTATTAAATAATCCTTTTCCTTCTTATATAATAGTTGCTAACAAGGTTCTTACTCAGAAGATACATTCTTGACACCTTTCAAGAGTATTGGGCAAATCTATAGCTAACTAAAGACTACAGTTACATTTACCTCTTCTCGCTCTTGACCCTATACTAAAGCCACAATATTGGGATTTTTTTTAAGCATCAAACTCTCTCAAAACAAAAGGAACTGGAAAGAAAACATAAGAGACAACCTATTTTAGAAGTTTTGAAAGGAGCAACAGCAATGAAATTAATAACTATGGAAAGCCATTTAAAATATTTAAGAACTAGCATAATCCAGACCCTCACCAACCGGATGAGAGATGAGGACAATTTTTGAGACCAGGAGGCTCCTGCTGGGTCAGAGAGCAGCCCTCTCATCGATGGGGGAACGGCAGTGGCCCCAGAATGAATCAGTCCACTGTGGGAAGTGAGGGACCTTCAGTAAGATCGGGGCTCTGCTGTAAGGGCTGGCTTAGCAAATTCTAAGTCCCTTGGACAGGCAGCCAAGCAGGGAAGATGATCAGTTTGAAACACACCTGTCAAACTGAGGATTCCTATGCACAGACACTAGACTGCTTTTAATTGGTCAGGAAGGAAGAGCTCAGAGAAAGGACGGGCAGTCACAGAGATGGTAGCTGTTTGGCATGTCAAATTTAGGGAACACCCAAGGACATTTTTGTAGTAAACACTTGCCAACTCATTAAATCAAGTCTACACAGATAGTCTTCTTTGTCAGTAACTTAAAGGTAATTGAGTAAGGGCTTTAATCACAATGGAAAAAAATCCCTTCACAGCAGCACCTAGATTACTGCTTTAAATTCTAGAAGAAGTCACATATATACTATAAAATGACTATTGCCTTTCTTCTCTTGTGAGAGGAGACCCCTTGTGATCGGCCATAACAAGGCACATACAAGATAGGTAATTCTGAAGGTTGTTATCCAGCCTTGTCAGACTGAACCTCCAAAATGCCATCTAACTGAGCGTGTGGTGTATAAGAGATAGGGGACACTGCATTTAAAAAGAAGTAAAGTCTTTTGCAAATAAAATAACTGTGTTTGTATCTGTCCAATATCTAGCTCTATGCTAGATACATAATATGTACACTGTGAACACTCGAAGAAATAAAATGGTGCCATTTGCTAATTTCTATTCAACTCAATGGTGAAGGATTAGAGGACAATAGTGCAGACGAGTGCATTGTTTTGTCTGGAGACAATGATCTGATGGAAAGAAACAGTGAGTAGCAGCATTGTGTTTTTCTGCTCATCATTTCTGCTAAGAAGTGCGAGCTGAATGATTATTTCTGAAAGCAGCCTAAAAACGTTCTAATTATGTTTGATAGCACATTTATTCAGCCAAATAATTGAAATTCACAGTATAGCAATCAGAATTATCAAAATAATTAAAGCAGTAGTGATACCGCCATGATGCCAGTACATTCATTCGATAACATTAGCTAAGATTTTCTATGCACTACCAGAGTTCCATGTCCTATAGATACAACCGAAGGCAAATAAACACTTATTAACACATAGAACATATGCTTTGTGGGAGGTGAGTGAAAAATTTTAAATGAACAGTTTAATATACAAGATATCAGTTAATTGAGGGCAGATTAAATAACTGAGGTACTAAACAGTTTCTCAGGGTCCTGATTAGGTTTTTTAAAAACTATAAACTCACCAAATAATAATAATTACTTAGGTGCCTTCATCAATATTTATTTTAAATCGAAAAAGAAATTATAAATTGTGCAAACCTGATATGATGATGGTTAATATCATGGGTCAACTTAACTGAGATAATGAATGCCCACAGAGTGGGTTAAACATTATTTTGGTGTGTTTCTCAAAGAGATTATCTCTTGAACTGGTACACTGAGTAAAGCAGATCCTGCCTTACCCATGTAGATGAACACCTTTGGCTCCACACAAAATGAAACAGTGAAGGAGAAAAGTAGAATCTACTTCCTCCTCTAAGACTGAGACATACATCTTTTCTTGATCTCCTTTGGGACTTCAGATTCTCAGGACTTTGCATTCTAAGACCCAAAACCAGCAGCCCCTCAGTGTCTGAGGCCATTGAACTTGGACTGAGAGTTACATCAGCAGCTCCCAAGCTTTTCCAGCCTTTAAACTCAGGATGAACTATGCCACCATCTTTCTTGGTTCTATAGCTTGCAGACTGCAGATCAAGGAACTTTCTGGCCTTTGTAAGCAGTGATTCTGATAGTAAATCACATTTTAAATAGATATGTCTGACAGTTAGAAAAATTATTTGATTAAATTTTGTTATTTTTCAATATTAAAATGCTAATATAGGTTTCATTCTGGTATGACTGAAATGTGTGTTTTGTTCTGGTGATTTGGCAATGCTTTTCTTTTGGCTTCATAACTATTATTTTTTATTTTTTTTTTTGGCGGTACTGGGGATCAAACTCAGGACCCTGCACTTGCAAGGCAGGCGCTTATTCCACTGAGCTATATCCCCCATAACTATTTATTGATTAAAGTCATGTAAATTTTTGTAATACGTTATTAGTTTTTGGGCTAAAACAGAAAAAAAAATGTTCTATGCTATAAAACTCCCATTAAAAAAAACTCTCATCAAAGCAAAATACTTTTGCTTATATATTATGTAGGTGGTTTACACGATGTGGTACACATCACTTAACCAAAATACACCCTAAAAAGAAAGAACAGGAGATTCCATTATTGTCCAAACATCACAGACTGCTCTTACACAAACCTAGATGATGTAACCTACTACACACTCAGGCTATGTGATATATGTTATATATTTATATTGTATATAGTATAATATAAACAACTCCTAAGTTCAGCATGAACAAAACAACATGTTATTAAGGAAAGTAGCCTAAGGGAAAATGATGAAATCACGTGCCATGGTAAAGATGAGATGCATGAGGCTGTACCTAGCATACTGCAGTTTGCTGTTTTATACTAGACATTTTTATAAGTAGAAGGAGTAAATTATGAAGCAGAAATAAAAAATATAAGATAGCAGATACAGAACCAGTAATATAGTCACTTATTATCATTGTGAAGAACTATGGCTTCGGTGGGCAGGGTGTTTCTGCCCGGTCCCAGGTATGCAACTCGGACCTTACTACAGCAACAAAGGCCAGCCAGTGCCAACATCTAAGCGGTGCAGCGTTTCACAGCCCGCATCCCAGCTGTGTGACTCGGACCTTTCTCCAGCAATAGAGGCTGACCCGCGAGGCCACATGAGCAGCGCAACCATTCTCCTCTGTTAAGGCCTACACCTGGGTTCTGCTCCACACCTTAGAGTTAGGAAGGAACTCCAACTGGGAGGGTCTGTCCCTGTTGGTGGTTGAGACCTGCAATGTGGAATCAGCCTCAGGCTGAGGGGTCCTTGGGGTTGGGAGGAGAGCCCTGCTCCCCCCTGACCAGCTACCTGAGGATCCAGAAGCAGAAGCCACTGCCTAACCACCATAGGCTTCAAGGCTGTGGCCCACATGCTTCCCATCCACACACTGGACACTCTGGTACTTAAGCCCAGCACTCCCCCACTATCTTAGGTGTGGTCTGACCTGTGCACCCCAGAAATTGCCTGGGGTCCCAGGGCCCAGTGGCCCACAGTCTGCTACCACTCTGGGTTCAGTGTGACATCCAGGTAAACTATGATCCCTAGAGTCCTTTGTGAGCTGCTTGGGTAGTCAGTAGCCCAGCACTAGTCATCTGATATTCAAAATGATGATAAAAAGGGGCAAAATGCAGTCTCAGAACAAAACTCTATCCACACAAGTACAGGACACAGTGACATAGGAGAACTAGGAAACCACATACCTAAAATTTCTGAAATAATCACATCTGAAATAAACAACTCCATCAAGCCGTAGAGGAGATTAAATCTGAAATAATCTCTCAGGCAAAAAATGAAATGAAAATAATAACGGAAGAAATGCTTCACACATACAGAGAAGAAACAGATAAGAGACTAGAAGATCAAAGGCAACAAATGGAAATGGTACATGAGTAATTCAGGAAAGAATTAGAACACATAAAACGTCTCAAAAAGATTTTCAGGAAATGAAAGCTGCCATTCAAAGCTTGCAAAACCGCTTGAATGAATCTGAATATAGAATTTCAGATCTTGAAGACAGCATGACCGCTAACAATCGTGAAAGGAACGATCTCTTAAAGTCAACAAGGAACCAGGAGAAATCAATAGAACAGCTGCAACATGAAGCAAAGAGAAATAATGTGTGATTAATAGGAATCGGTGAAACAGCAGGAGGCAACACAAATGACATAAAAAGAATATCTGGAGAAATAATAGCAGAAAATTTCCCAAGTATTCTAAAAGATACGATGTGCAGGTAAATGAAGCATATAAAACTCCAATGAGGCACAACACAAATGAAACCACACCCAGACATATAATATTCAAGATCCCAGATATGCAGCAAAAGAACACAATATTAAAAGCTGCTAGAGAAAAGAAGCAGATCACCTATAAAGGAAAGCCCATGAGAATCATAGCAGACTTCGAAACAGAAAACATGAAATCAAGAAGAGCTTGGAGCGAGATATTACAGATACTGAAACAAAACAGCTTCCAACCCAGACTTATGTATCCTGCAAAACTATCCTTCAAATTCAATGGAGAAATAAAATATTTCCACAACAAAGAACAACTGAAGAACTTTATGAGTGCCAAGCCAGCATTGCAAAAAGCAATAAGAAATATTCTAGACAGAGAAAAAAGTGACCACAATCTCAAGAACAACAGTAGAAAGGAACCCGCAAACAGAACAAGCAAGTAAACAGAGAAGAAAAGCAGGAAAACAACAAGTAAATAGCATGACAAGAATAAGCCAAAATATAACCATTATAAACATTAATGTAAATGGCCTCAATTCACCAGTCAAAAGAAACAGACTGGCACAATGGATTAAGAATCATAATCCAACCGTATGCTGCATACAGGAAAAACATTTTACTCAAAAGGAAATCCAGAGACTGAAAGTTAAAGGGTGGAAAACAATTCTCCATGCAGCAAGTTTCCCAAAAAGAGCAGGGGTACCTATTATGTTTGCAGATAATGTAAACTTCAAACCAAAAACAATCAAAAGAGATGAAGAAGGCCACTACATACTAGATAGGGGAAAGCTGCAAGAGGAAGAGATAACAATCCTAAACATTTATGCACCAAATACTGGAGCAACACATTTTATAAGTCAAATCTCAACAGAGATGAACAACCAAATAATTAAAAACACTATTGTAATAAGGGACCTAAACAACCCTGTGACACAAAGAGAAAGGTCAACTGGACAAAAACTCAGCAAAGAAATAACAGACCTGGACCAAAGGAGCAAACAAATGGACTTAGTAGATGTATACCGAGTATTGCACCCCACAACATCAGAATACACATTTTTCTCAGCTGCACATGGGTCTTTCTCTAAAATTGACCACATTCTAGCCCATAGAGCATATCTATCTAAATGCAGAAGAATTGAAGTTATCCCATGCATATTATCTAAGCACAGTGCAATGAAATTTGAAATTAATGACAAAGAGAACTCCAAAAACTGCATAAACATTTGGAAATTAGACAACAACCTCCTGAATAATCAGTGGGTCACACAAGAAGTTAAAGAAGAAATTAAAAAATACCTACAAACAAAGGAAAATGCAAATACAACCTACCGTAATCTGTGGGATGCAATGAAAGCAGTCCTCAGAGGGAAATTTATAACAATGAACTCATATATAAAGAAAACAGAAAGAGAGCAACTAAATAGCCTAATGCTACACCTCAAACTTAGAAAAAGAGCAAGAGCCCAAAAATAAAGCCAAAAGAAGGGAGGAGATTATAAGACTCAGGGCATAAATTAATGTAATTGAGATGAAGAAAACTACAAAAAATAAGTGATTCAAAGAGTAGGTTTTTCAAAAGAATAAATAAAATGGATAAACCCCTAGCCAACCTTCTCAAAAAAGCAAAGAACGCAAATTCATGCAATAAGGAACAAAAAGGATGAAATCACTACAGATCTCACAATAATTCAAAAGATCATTAATACCTACTTTGAAAATCTTTACTCCCACAGGATAGAAAATTCAGAAGAAATGGACAGATTCCTAGAAATGTACAAATTGCCAAAATTGAATCAGGAACATTCAAAAATCTTGAAAATCCCAAAATCAATTAATGAGATTGAAAATGTCATTAAAAACTTATCTACAAAGAAAAGCCCAGGCCCTGATGGATTCACAGCAAAATTCCATAAAACATTCAGAGAAGATTTAATGCGAACACTCCTCAAACTCTTCAATAAAGTTGCAAAGGAAGAAACGCTCCCTAACTCATTTCTTGAGACAAGTATTGTACTGATACCAAAACCAGAGAAGGACCCAACCAAGAAAGGGAATTAGAGGCCAATCTCGCTAATGAACATAGATGCAAAGATACTCAACGAAATACAAGCAAATAGAATGCAGCAAATCATAAGGAAAATTATACACCATGACCAGGTTGGATTTATTCCAGGAATGCAGGGATGGTTCAATATTTGCAAACCAACTAATGTAATACACCATAAAAATACAGCCAAAGGCAAAAACCACATAATCATCTCAATAGATGCAGAAAAAGGTTTTCAGAAAGTCCAACATGCATTCATGTTAAAAACCCTAGAAAAAATAGGAATAGATGGCCTCTACCTCAATCTGATCAAAGCCATCTATGACAAACGAACAGTCAACATCATACTAAAGGACAAAAACTGAAAACTTTCACTTTAAAGTCAGGAACAAGACAAGGATGTCCATTATCATCACTCCTATTCGACATAGTTCTGGAAGAATTAGCCAGAGCAATTAGACAAGAGAGAGAAATAAAAGGAATAAGGATAGGAATGGAAGATGTAAAACTATCACTATTTGCAGATGACATGATACTTTACATGGAGGACCCAAAAAACTCCACAAGAAAACTCCTGGAATTAATTGACAAATTCAGCAGAGTATCTGGATACAAAGTCAACACCCAAAAATCAATAGCATTCCTATACACGAACAACAAACAGACTAAGAGATAAATTCAGGAAACCATACCTTTTACAGTAGCATCCAAGTAACTGAAATATTTAGGAATCAATCTAACAAAGAATGTAAAAGATTTATTCAATGAAAACTACAATACTCTGAAATAAGAGATTGAAGAGGATTTCAGTAAATGGAAAAACATCCCTTGCTCATGGTTAGGAAGAACCAACATTTGTGACAATGGTCATACCACCAAAATTGTTGTACAGATTCAATGCAATTCCCATTAAACTACCGTTAACATACCTCACAGATCTAGAGAAAACATGACCTAAATTCATCTGGAACCAGAAGAAACCCAGAATAGCAAAAGCAATCCTGGGCAACAAGGACAAGTCAGTTGGGATCACAATCCCTGACCTAAAATTATACTACAAAGCTACTGCAATAAAATCAACCTGGTACTGGCTAAAACATAGACCTGAGGATCAATGGAACAGACTGGAAGATGCAGCCAAAATGAAAAACACACTCAGCCACCTAATATTTGACAAAGGGGCCAACCAAGCTCACTGGAAAAAAGATGACCTGTTTAATAAATGGTGCTGGAAAAACTAGCGTGCCTCTTGCCAAAAACTGAAAATAGATCCTAGTCTATCACAATGCACCAAAGTCAAGTCAAAACGGATCTCAGATCTCAACATTAAAACAGAAACTCTAAATCTATTGGAGGAGAAAGTAGGTAAAAATCTTGGCCATAGGAGGAGGCAGAGAGTTCTTGAACAAAAATGAAACTGCAAGGGAAACACTTCAAAGAATCAATAACTGGGACCTCATCCTACTGAAAAGTTTTTGCACATCTGAAGAAATCACCAGCAAAGTAAAAAGAAAACCCACAAATTGGGAAAAAATTCCTAGCTGCTGTCTCTTAGACAAAGGTCTTCTAGCTAGAACATACAAAGAATTTAAAAACATGTACCTGTCCAAATTCAAAGACCCAATCCAGAAATGGGCATCTGAGAGGAATACACACTTCTCAGATAAAGAAATACAAAGGGCAAATAAATATATGAGAAAGTGTTCTACATCTTTAGTCAATCAAGAAATGCAAATTAAAGCAATACTGAGATTTCATCTCACCCCAGTAAGATTGGCCAACATTAAGAAATCATCCAATAACAAATGCTGGCGAGGCTGTAGAGAAATAGGGACTCTACTGCACTGCTGGTGGGATTGCAGACTGGTGAAAACACTGTGGAGAGCAGTTTGGAGATTCCTCAGCAAACTAGGTCTAGAGGTTCCATTCAAACCAGATATTCCCCTCTGGGTATTTTCCCAGAAGATCTGAAAACATCATATCACTGTGATATATGTGCACCCATGTTTATAGCAGTGCAATTTGTAATAGCTAAATAGTGCAAGCAATCCAAATGTCCATCCACAGAGGACTGGATTATAAAACTGGCATTTTTATAGAATGGAATATTACTCAGCTATAAAGAGGGACAGATTTGGGGCCTTTGTAGGCTAATGGTCACAATTAGACACCATACTCATAAGTGAAATAAATCAGAGGTACATATGCAAGCAAAGTATTGTGTCACTGATGTAAGAACCTGAGGGTGGGAATACAAACTAAGAGGCAAGAAGGAAATCTGTTCAAAAGTAAAGAACAGATGGGATGAGGGAAAAGAGAAAAGGAAGAAAGAGGCAAATATGTATGTATGTATGTATGTATGTATGTATGTACATATGTGAGGGATGGCTAACATGGTTCCACTATTGTCTTGTGTCACTTAATGGTAAGGAATAGTTGATGACTGGTTGTTTGATCAATCCTGTATGTCTATATGTGTTTTCCTGAGCATACACTTTGAAGTTATCAATATGTAATGCAACGACTATTGTTGGTTTTCTGTTGCTTTGTCTATAATTCAGTTTTGATTATACTGTTATTGTGCTACTTTGTGTCTCTTTGTTAATGCTTTCCCCTTTTTTTGTTGATGTTGTTCCTTTTCTTTTACATTGTAACAATTTAAAAAATTATAAAAAAAAATAGAGACAGGAACAAGACAAGTATGTCCACTGTCACCACTAATAATCAACATAGTTCTAGAAGATTAGCCAGAGCAATTAGACAAGACAGTAAAATAAAATAAATACAGATAGGAAAGGAAGAAGTAAAACTATCACTATTTGCAGATGACATGATACTTTACATGGAAGACCCTAAAAACTCCACAAGAAGACTCCTTCAATTAATTGACATATTCAGCAGAGTAGTTGGATACAAAATCAACACCCAAAAATCAACAGCATTCCTATACACAAACAACAAACAGACTGAGACAGAAATTAAGGAAACTGTACCTTTTATAATAGCATTCAAGAAATTGAAATATTTAGAAATCAATCTAACAAAAGAGATAAAAGCCCTATTCAATGAAAACTATAGTATTCTGAAAAAAGAGATAGAAGAGGATTTCAATAAATGGAAGAACATTCCCTGCTCATGCTTAGGAAGAACCAACATTGTGAAAATGGCTATACTACCAAGATTTTTGTACAGATTCAATGCAATTCCCACTAAACTACCATCAGCATACCTCACAGGCCTAGAGAAAACATTCCTTAAATTGATCTGGAACCAGAAGAGAACCAGAATAGCAAAAGCAATTCTGAGCCGCAAGGACAAGTCAGGTGGAATCACAATCCCTGTCCTGAAATTATACTACAATGCTACTGTAATAAAATCAACCTGGTACTGGCTCTAAAACAGACCTGAGGATCAGTGGAACAGACTGGAAGATACAGTCACAAACACAAATACATGCAGACACCTAATCTTTGAAAAAGGGGCCAAACAAGCTCACTGGAAGAAAGATAGCCTCTTCAATAAATGGTGCTGGAGAAATTGGCTTGCCACTTGCCGAAGACTGAAAATAGACCCAAGTCTATCACCATGCACCAAACTCAAGTCAAAATGGATCACAGTTCTCAATATTAAAACAGAAACACTAAACCTATTCGAAGAAAAAGCAGGTAAAAATCTTGAAGACATAGGAGTAGGCAGAGAGTTCATGAACAAAAATCAAACTGCAAGGGAAACACTTCAAAGAATCAATAACTGGGACTTCATTTTATTGAAAAGTTTTTGCACGTCTAAAGGAATTACCAGCAGACTAAAAAGAAAACCCACAGATTGGGAAAAAATCCTAACTGGCTGTTCCTCAGACAAAGGCCTTCTATCTAGAGCATACAAAGAATTAAAAAGCATGAACCCATCCAAATTGAAAGACCCAGTCCAGAAATGGGCATCTGAGAGGAATACACACTTCTCAGATAAAGAAATACAAAGGGCAAATAAATATATGAGAAAATGTTCTGCATCTTTAGTCATTTGAAAAATGCAAATGAAAAAAACATTGAGATTTCATCTCACCCCAGTAAGATTGGCCAGCATCAAGAAATCGTCCAATAACAAATGCTGGCAAGGCTGTGGAGAAATAGGAACTCTGCTACACTGCTGGTGGGAATGCACACTGGTGAAACTACTGTGGAGATCAGTTTGAAGATTCCTCAGCAAACTAGGTCTAGCGGTCCCAGCCGACCCAGCTATTCCCCTTCTGGGTATTTTCCCAGAAGATCTGAAAATGTCATATCACCATGATATATGTGCGCCCATGTTTATAGCAGCACAATTTGTAATAGCTAAATCGTGGATGCAACCCAAATGTCTATCCACAGAGGAATGGATTGAAAAACTGTGGCATTTTTACACAATGGAATATTATTCAGCTATAAAGAAGGACAACCTGGAGGCTTTTATAGGCAAATGGTCACGGTTAGAGACCATACTCATAAGTGAGGTAAATCAGATGTGCATGTGAAAACAGCATATTATATCATTAGTGTAGGGACCTGGAAGTGGGAATATAATACCTGGGAGGTAAGAGAGACTGCTCAAAAGTAGAGAGCAATCGGGATGAAGGAAAGGAGAAAAGGAAGAGGGGGATAGCTGTGTGGATATGTATATATGTGCAAGATGGCTGACATGGTTGCACTATTGTCTCATGTCATTTTGATGTAGCAATTGATAATTAATTGTTTGATCAGTCTAGTATGTCTATTTGTATTGTCCTGAGTATACACTTTGAAGTTATCAATGTGTAATACAACAACCATTGCTGATCCCCTGCCACCTTATCTGTAGTTCAGTTTTTGTACTGTTCTTGTGCTGCTGTGTGTGTTTGTTGATGTTTTTGTTCTTTTACTTTTAAAATAAAAAATTTTTAAAAAAAGAATTATGTAGTGCATATAATTGTATGTGTTACATTTTTTTTATTTTAAAGAGAATAAAAAACAATAAAAATGATACAGAATTTGAAAACAAGATTATAGGAAACTACAATGGTTGTTATATTGCATATTGTTATCCTCAAAGTAATTGCACACATTACCAGATAGCTGACCATGCAGATTTGCTCATCCCCATAAATATGATAATAACCTGTAGCACTACGATGTTAGAATGCTGTGAAGTCACTAAGCAATAGTCATTTTTTGCTCTGTTGCAACTCCATAGTGGTACTATCAGAAGTGTAATCCATTACTGACTGAAATGTCATTATGTAGCATGCATCTGTATTGTCAATTATATCTGATAGGACAAGATTTTGATTTTGATAAGACATCAATAAGAAATGAATCTTCTGCTTGTTTTATACATCCGTGGAAAGAAATAGTTTTCATGGGAGTCCAGTGCTCTATATTTCAAATGATGCTTCTTCCTACTTCCTTCGTGTCCTTATGCCTGCCACTGTGGATGCACTCAAGTGGTGGAAGACTTTGACCCTACCGCCCTGTTCCACAAATGACAAATGAAGTCCCAACTCAACTTCCTGTTGGTTAGACTTCAACAGGGTCTGCTGCCACTCACACGCCACCTGACAAGGACAGAATGTGGTGCATAACTGCAATTACAAGTAAGCTTATTTTCATAATCTTCATAAAATCTATGGATAAATCAGAGGCTCAGTATAAAAAGAACATCAAGGTTAGCTGGGCAGTTTAGCAGGAAATTTACTTAGTCATCTGAGGTTTTTGTTAATTAATGCTGCAATATCCTTACTTTGTTTGATAACAGTTTATTTTGTTGATCTTCCTCAGTCATATAATTGCTTAAGGCATATTATTTCAAACAACATACTGCCACAGACACAGGAGAACATTAAATCACTGTCTCAAATCCAAGAATTTCACCTCATTCTAACCTTCTGATAATGGAATATATGTTAAATATGGCATTGCAAGTGGAAATGATGTCATGCTTCTTCTGTCTTCTTTCCCTGTCCTACCTCAGAGGCAGCCCCCTGTTTCCTCCGCAGTGACTAATGAAACTATTATATTGTGGGAAGGAGATTGCAGATTTAAGTGAGAAAATTTGTTTCTTGACTTTGCTTTTTAAAGTATAAAGTCTTTAAGTGACCTGGTAAAATGAGATAACTATTTCTTACATCAATCTGGGTATTCTCTCAGAAGAAATGAAAACATCATGCCACAATGATATATGTTCACACATGATTATAGCAGCACAATTTGCCATAGCTAAATCTTGGAAACAACCCAAATGTCCATCAACCAAAGGATAGATAAAATAGATGTGGTATTTTTATACAATGGAGTACTGCTCAGCTATAAAGAAAAATAAACTCAAGGCTTTTATAGTAAATGGATGCAACTAGAGACCATACTCATAAGTGAAATAAATCAGACTTGTACGTGTGAATATCATATTGTCTCCTGAGTGTAAGAAATTGAAAGAGTAAATAAGATCCAAAATGTACAACAGATGTAGCACCATGGTACAATTATCTTAGCTAACTATCTTAGCACCATGTCCTAATCTTGCTACCAGTTTTCTGGGATTATCCAGCCCGGATCTGGGCCCTGACAGCCTCATTTGTCTATCAGTGAGAGCAGAGTCACACCTGAATTGGACACTACTGCAAAACTATAGACCCCAGAAGACAGTCGCTGCCTTGATATCACAGAGAAGCTTTATTTTTCTTTGCTTTTGGGTTTTGTGTGTATGATGTTTTAGTTAGCTAGTTAGTGTATTGGTTTACTTTTTCCCTGAGTTTTTTGTTCCTTATGAGACTAAACATTGTAGGTTTTTTGTTCTGCCCTTGTTTTTGTTTATTTCATTCTTTCTTTCCCTCCTGTCTTCTTTACTAGTTTCCTAAAGCTTGGATAATCTTCCTCTTCTCTTCATCTTTGCTTCTAATCTTTTTTTCTTATTTCTTTATATTTTCATCTTTCCCCTTTTAATTTTTTTCCCTTTAGGGTAAAATTATTCCAATTAGTGAAAATTTACTGTATATAAAAATTACTACAGTGCAGTACTAAAGAAATGGCTGGTAGCCAAGCAGGTTGCAACCTCTCATCCCAGATTTGTTTTAAATTTTTTTATATACCTACAAATTTTCTACTTAGGGTCAAAGGTGGAAAATTATTAGTTATCACATTTTGTTATTTTCCAGTCTGTGTGTGTAATGCTATTGTTATTGCTGATTGTACTACGTTAGCCAAGATAGCATAATTGTTCTGATCAACTGATCTACCTTGTACACCAATACCTAGATTGGCTGGGGGACATAAAAATTACTACAGTCCAGTACCAAAGAAATGGATGGTAGGCCAAGCAGGCTGCAACCTCTCATCCCTCAAAAACAGAAATGGTAGGATCCTGAGACAGACTCAAAGGCCAAGAAGTAGCTATATCTAGAAGGCATCTTTGAAAAGTAGTCATTTCCTAAAGAGCTCTCAATAGTAGTAATAAAACTACCTACCATAAGCAATTTGCAAGCCTCAATTCAGAAAATAAGTAAACAGAAAATATAAAAGGTGAAAATATAGGAGGATACAACCCCAGACCTTCAGCTTGCCCAAGGCAAATTCAGAGGGCACTGACGTGAAAGAAATCAAAACCCACTCAGTTGGACCTCCTGAAATGATAGCAGTGGAAATAAGTAGGCAGATGAATGAATCTTTAGAAAAAAACAGAACAGAAATAATTGCACAGAAAATTAAAAAGATGATGACCCTAATGAAGGACATGGTTACTGAACAGAGAAGATACAAATAGGTTAGAGTAGATACAAATAAAATAATAGAGAAGCTTAAGAAAGTAGTGGAAACCATGAATGCCCAACATAGGGAGGAACTGGATTTTATAAAACAGATTCAAGCAAATTTCTAAGAGATTAAAAAATTCTTTTGAATTTATATGCAGTAGAATAAACCAACCTGAAGATAGCATATCAGATCTAGAGGATGGGGTTGAGGTTAGAAATAACCAAATGAAGGACTTCTTAAAAATAGCAAGGTACCATGAAAAATCAGTCCAACATCTGCTAGACGATGCAAAGAAGAACAACATAAGATTCATTTAAATCGATGAAAAATCAGAAGATAGCACAAAGAACATGGAAGGAAGAGCAGAAAACTTCCCAAGAACGCCAAAAGAACTGGGTGTACAGATGAGCAAGGCTGACGGGAGGTACAGGAACCACTCCACATGCACTCAGCTGCCTTGTCGTTCGTAAAGGATCCAGACGCCCTCCCTGGAAGAAAAATAGCCTCTTCCATAAATAGTCCTGGAAGAACTGGATTTCCACATAATGAAGGTTGAACCTAGACTCACAGCTTGCACTAAATTAAAACTGAAATGATTCGAAGACCTAAATATGAAAACAGAAACACATAATCTGGTGGGGTGGCATGGCAGAGGGACATGGCAGAGGAGAAAGTGCTCATAGGAAAGACGTAGGAGATCAAGAGAGATCAAGAGAGGAGTGAACTAACCACTGAGGAGTATCACATCAGCATGGTGCAGCCTCCTCTCCAAAGCCCTGCCTATGGACACATGAGGCTGTAGGGAGTTATCTAGATATAAACCATCATGTTCTGCCCTGGGCCCCCAAAAGATATATGAGCATCCCTTTATGCAAAATGTATTTAGTCCATCTGTAAGAGCTACTACAGTCCTAATGAGTTCAACATTGCTGAAAAGTCCAAGTCTAGGGTTCTCTGAGAGTTTAAGAGAAATTCTGCGCTACGAGCCCCTGTAAAACTCAAAAGAAAATTAAACACTGCTGACATACAACGGCACAGGGTAAACAGTTCCACAACTAGTAGGTAGCCACAGAGAAAGAAAACTTGCCAGGTAGGTTAAGAATTTAATTAAAATGCAACAAAGTCAAGGGCAAGAATTGCAAATCCATACTTTCTGAACTTCAGAGATTTGTGCCAATCTACCCTTTCAAATTAATACTGTCTGACTGTCCCAAGGCATAGTTAACTTCCTAGGCCTCAACTTATGTGCCTATGCCATGGCAGAACAAGTCAAAATAAAGTGTTCCAGGGCCTACTATGTGCTAAACTCTCCGTGAGTTTTTTATGCCTTAAAGATCTATAAGAAAATAGCTTAAAAATGATTTTGCCCAATTTGTTCTTCACTTGCTGGTCTCACTTGAGATTCTGTCAAAAAATAATGTCCAAAGAAAGAATAAAGCTAAAGCATTGAGACCTTAATCCTCTACTCTCAACACTTACGTCTGAGAGCGAATAACCCATTACAGCCAATTTGATTTTTATTTTATAGCTGAAAGCCAGAGAACCAGTCTGTAACTTCTTCAGGCACAGTTATATAGAGAAGTAAAAAAGTGTGAAGGATTATGATAGAACTCACTATGTCTGCTATTTATTCTCATAAAATATACAACCTACTCATATATATGGATATTCTCAGGCTTTTGACATTATTTAGTCAGAATATTAAATCATAGAATTTATTTCTCCACCTAAGTCTCTCCTTAAACAAAAGGAAGTGATGATTGAACACTGATAATCAGTCTTATCAGTCACTTTGAGCTAGAATTCTGAGGCAGTAATATGAAATTAGGAGACACTCGGGGAACTTCCCAAGATTTTCCTGAAGAGAAACAGCTGTTCATGGATTCAGAACCATTAATTTCCCCTTCACTTTCAATAACTATTTATCTATCACTGGAAGATGGATCATACAGTGTCATCTGATCAGTGTCAGCCACTGTGATGTGGTCAGCCATAAGATCAGGTGTTGAAACAAATACAATTGTGAGAACAACAAAGAATATAAATGTAAAATACAGAAAAGAATCATTATAAAACTGTACTTCCTGTATATATAAAGTGAATATTGATAAGCCAAATTTTTCCTTTAGATAATAAAATTGGCTGGGAGCGATGGCACAGGACTATAATCCTAGCACTTGGGAGGCTGAGGCAGAAGGATTGTTGCGAGTTCAAGACCAGCCTGGGCTACAAAGTGAGCTCAAGGCCAGCCTGAACTGCATAGTGAGACCCTGTCTCAAAAAAGACAAAAAAAAATTGACAATAAAATGGAAGCTACATTTCTGAAGCATAAATAAAAATTTTAAATATAATAAATCTTAAAACTCATTTTAAACTGCCTTTTAAGTGTAACAATTCAATTTCTATTAATCTATTCTGAGAAAATGCTTACAATCTATCCAGTAGGATCTATTCAGATTCTTAGAAAATATTTAGAATCTTAGCTTTTATCTTTTAAGAAATAAAATTTTATAAACATACTAAATGCCTGTCACTAAAGATGAATCTATAAAATATGGAAAAACTATACAATATTAATTTCTTAAAAATTATATCTTCAAGCAACTATTAATATTTTAGATAAAAGTTCATGATATAATGTTAAATAAAAAATAAAATATATAATATTATAAACTTTTTAATATATAGTGTTCATAAATATGTGGAAAAGTGGGTTGAAAGGGACTAAATTAGAACAAAAGAGGACTTCTCATTGAATAGTGAAATTACATAATTTCCTTTATACATTATTATGATTTCCTTTATACATTATTATGGATTGTATATACTTCATATTATGAACACCTAATAATTTTATTCAGCATAAAAACATGTATTTTAAAATTAACCTTTTCTAAATCTAATATTTAAAATATTATAAACAGCAAGAAATACTTTATAAAAAATCCTGGAACTAAATTATAAAGTTTTATTAAACAGCCAGACTTAGTGGTACATATCTATATTCTCAGCACTTAAGAGGCTGAGACATGAGGATTTCCATGAATTTTTAGGCCAGCCTGAACTACCTAACAAGTCTATCCCAGCCTGAAGTACAAGGTGAGACTCTGTCTCAAAAACAAACAAAATATTATCACAAAAACCTTAAATTTCCATGCTAAATGTCATAGACTTACTATTGATTCTTATATTTGTTGTTTATTTAGTTAATCATTTTAATTTACATGCTTTGTACTCCAAGAGATTATGGATTTCTTTTGGGGTTCTTTTTGTGTTATATTTTATCATCAGATTTTTCTCCCTGTATAGAATCTATCTCTTCCTTACATTTAGTATTTCATCAGTAATCCTCAATAATATCAGTGTGTTGATTATTTACTTAAGATCCAGTTGCTAGTTACTAATAGTGTTTTCCAATGTGACACGCACGAAAAGAATTTCATGAATTAAACACAGCTTAACGTCTTTCTTTGCCTACCAGCTTGATGAACCCAAAGTTACAAGGGGGCTCTGCGACAAGCCCTGCTGTCACGCTGCTGACCTATGTAACTCAGCTTACTCTTCCCCAAACTGTTTTTCCCACAGAATACTTTCCTAGAATTTGTCTTTTACAAATCTCTAGAACTAGAAATCTGAAGCGGTGCTTAACCAGTTTAATTTGCCCAGGAGGTATCAGGGAATATTCTTGGAATTCATGATCAGATCCAATAGGTCGGGATGGGCTCTGTGATTCTGCCCCCTTAACAATCTACTGTTCTTCACGGTTGTTAACTATACTGTGAGTGCAGTGGTGCAACTATCATGCTTTAGGAATGAAGCAAAAGCCTAAAATAGAATGCTCACACACACGCGCTCACACACACACACACACACACACACACACACACTACTCCCCTGTAAAATAGCATTCATTTCTCAGATATTTATTAAACACACAGGTATTATATGGGGTATGGTATCAAGTGAATACCAATCAAAAATTAGACCTATGAAAAGAAAAATTGTTTTTATTAGTGAAATAGCTTATTTCATTTTTCCACACGGGATATTTCATAACCTGAACCACTTGATGTAATAACACAGCACTCAGCAAGTACTTCACGTTACAGCCTGCATGGGCAGTGGCTTCAGCTGTAACGAACGCAGGTGGCAGCTTATCTGGATGAAGCACCTTATTTGCTACTAACATTTCTATTCCTTTGAGTTCAAAATTGTCTTATATGTTGACTCTGAGCCTGAGTTTACTTGCTAACTCTGTGAAGTCTTATAAATTGTCTTTAAAGAAAAGACAATATTTACATATTTAAATATACATTTTACATACATCTCTTCACTATTTTAGTATATTTAAATACATATTAAAGTATACATATATTTAAGTATCAAAATATTTTCAAATGTATATTAAAAGATATAAACATATGTATACACATTTTCTTAAAAGAAGTAATAAATGGAATTGTATTGTTTCAATCTCACTTTCTCTAAGGCAGTGGTTTAACCCAGGGCAATTTTTAGTTTCGGGGAACATTTGTCAGTGCTGATCCGTATCGTTGATCACCATACTGGTAGCAAGAGGAACGCTCCTGTACACTGCCGTCAGTGGACATCAGAGAGACTGCTGAACTCCTACATATCCAGGAGAGGCCCCCGCAAAAAAGTCATCAGCTGTTCCAAAATGTCAACAATACCAAGCTTGAGAAAACCTGTTCTAAGGCTTAATAATAAATGTAACTTATTATTCATGTGTTTAACATCTCTTAAGGGGCTGGGGGTATAGCTCAGTGGCATAAGCGCTTGCCTGGCAAGCGCAAGCGCAAGGTCCTGAGTTCGATCCCTGGTACCGGGAAAAAAACCACAAAAATGTGTTCGCAATATTTCGATCCCCACTACCGTTAACATCTCTTAACCCCTCGCTGATTTGAGAAGCATAACTTATACATGAATGTTTCTTTTTAAAACAGCAGCTTTGTTAAACTAAGGTTTGCATACTATGTAATTTACATAGCTGAAGTTTACAATTCAATAGAATCTCCCAAATTGACAGAGTTGTACAAGCATGACTACAACCGAGTTCAGATCATTTTTGCTATCCCAGCACAAACCCTCTACCTGCAGGCTGTCATCTCCCAGCCCCTCCCCACCAAATCTAGGCAAACACAGCACTACTGATCTATCCTTATAGATTTTCCTATTCTGGGGATTTCTTTTTTACTCAAAACAGACCATGGTCAGAGCAACAAGAAAGACCTCAGCATATCCAAAGAAATGGAAATTCTGCAAAGCGAGCTCTCATCATCTTGGAGTGAAACTAGAAGTGGACACCAGGAACATGCTTTGAATTCCTTAACTTCCTTGGTCCCTTCTCCTGTTTCCCTAGGCATCTTCCCTAAAGAGCTAAAAGCATCGTAACTATGTCAATATTTTCTAAAAGTATGTGTGCCTGATGCAAGGCACAGACAGAAAATCTTTGAAAAACAGCACCACCAGTCCCAGGCTTTTTTAACCTAGGGTGGACTGAACTCCGCCATGTAAACAAGAAGTATGGGAGAAATGGCACCTAGTTCTGGCCCTCCTGAGGACAGGAAGGCATGGACGCAGATAACTGAAAAGTCCTGTATGCAGCTCACAGTCACAGGGAGGAAATTAGGGTGATAATGGGACTTTACCTGGTTATAATCAATCCCTGTGCCACTTTCCATGAACCTATGCTAGGTCTCTCTGAACCAGTAAAAGGCTGATCTCCCCGGGCTCCTTTACATGATCATAATGTCCCATGAGGTCTCTGAACAGTTGTGAAAAGTGCCAGACGCTCCTCACAGATGACAGCTGTATGACACTGGGGTGGTCACTTCACACCCTTCCTTATGCTGTGCTGAGTTGTAGATCCAAAAGGAAGGCAATGGACAGTGGTGTGAAACTGCCTTCTGCACCAGTGTCCTTGTGGTTCGGTCTACGGATGCAGTGTACTTTCACATCTTCCAGAATGAACGTGAAGACTGCATTACAAGTCCATTTAGTGTGAGGAAAAAGAGGAAAGAATTGGGCAATAGTTCAGAACATGTGGGAAAGGCAACTGGTCGGAGAAGTTCTAGGCTGGTGCGGGTTAGGAAGGCCCAGGAAAACAGCAGACACCTGCAATAGTGGCACATGCAGAGTCCACCGGAGTGCAGTCAATATCCACACAGAATATGTAAGTCCAGGAATGCCTGGGCATGCCTGGACAGGCATAGGAAAAGACTTACAGGTTTCCAGTGGGACTGAGGTCCGCACTCCAGAATGAGATGTAGTACATGTGAGATATACAAGACCACACCTGCTCAGCTCCAGACGGACAGTGGCTGTGGGCAACAGAACCAGAGAGTCCTCTGTGGCCTCCACACCAGGGCAGCACCACAGCCGGCCCTCAGCAAGCGCGGCCCCAGGCATCATATCTGACTACCGCTAAGTAAGGGACTTCCTGCACTTTTTCCTGCTATCATTACAGTAAGATAAGATGCGAAACAGAACGTGTCTCCAGCAGTTAGCAAGCCACTTCAGAGGTTATATTGATTTAGTGGGGTTAGAACATGACTAGGTTTTCATAAATTTTATTTTCCTCAGAAAATGAACATCTGCCAAGTTGGTTGTCCTCCACTTGAAAAGTGACTTGTGTTGTTCTTGTTTGCTTGCGTGTTTCCCAGGTAAAAGGACTTTTCCTCTTTTTTTTCTAAGTTTCCTTGTTTTCAGTTTACAAATAATAATTGCATACAATTATGAGGTACAGTGTGATACTTGGAGGCATATATACACTTTGGAAGGATCAAGCATGAGTAACTTGTATATCCATCACCTCTAGAGTCTATCATTTCTTTGTAGTCAGAATACTCAAAATCCTCTTTTTAGAGGTAATTTGAAAAATACAATATATGATTTTTTAGCTATAATCATCGTGCTGCACAACACAACTTTATCACTTACCTCTCCTATTTCGCTGTAACTTTGAAATGCTGGCCAATGTCTCCCCTGTACCCACTGACCTACCTAGCCCCAGTCTGGTCTACACTCTATATCTGTCAGTTTGAATTTTTCAGATTCTGCATACAAGTGAGTTCATGTGGTATTTCTCTGTGTCCAACTACGCTGGATTCATGAGGGCAAAAATGTTCTAACGTGTCTCTGTATTCAAATGGTCCTCAATAAAAAATTGTATGAAAAAATAGACATAATGTTAGGGAAAATATAGAGAAAGAAGATGGCTGGTTAAAAGTAATATAGCATAAGCCATGTGCAGTGGCACATACCTGTAATTCCTGCACTTGGGAGGCTGAGGCAGGAAGATTACTGGGAGCTTGGGGCCAGCCTGGGCTACATAGTGAGACCCTGTCTCAAATAACCACCAGTAGGGATAATAATAATATAGTACAAAATAAGCACTGCCTTGTAGTCAGACAAGAATCAATTAGAAATTGGGAGAAATACTTCTTTTCAAAAGTTTTACAGGGAAAACCAAAAACAGTTCAGACAAGAAATGTTCAGAACTATCTGAAAAAAGGTTCAACCGTAATGAAAACATAAACAGTGGGTGACAGAAGCATATACCTTATAATGTCAATGTCATCAGTCTGAACAAAAGTGCAGAGATTCCCACTTTTAGGAAACCTTTACTGTAACAAATTAAACACAACATACTATACCATGCCAACCATTTTTAAGTATATATTTTTGGCATGAAATGCGCACAGTTTACACAACCCTCATCACCATCTCTCTTCACAATTTCACCTTCCTGAAGAGAAACTCTGCACCCATGGAGGACTAACTCTGTTACCCCTCCAGCTCTCAGCCAGCGGCAACACCATTCTGTTTTTTTTTTTCTTCCGGTACCAGGGATCGAACTCAGGACCTTGAGCTTGCCAGGCAAGCGCTTATGCCACTGAGCTATACCCCCAGCCCCAAAGCCATCTATTTTTTTTTTTTTTTGCGGTACTGGGGATCGAACTCAGGACCCTGCACTTGCTAGGCAGGCGCTTATTCCACTGAGCTATATCCCCAGCCCCTAACACTATTCTGTTTTGTCCCTCCACAAATACTACTACAGTAGCTATCTCATGCAAGTGAAAGTAAGAGATATTTTTCGTTTGTGACTAGCTTATTTCCCTTGACGTAATGTCTTCAAGCTTTATTCTTGTCCTAGTATATGTAAGAATTTATTTTCTGTTATGTCTGAGAAATGGTCAATTACATATCCACATTTTGCTTATCCATTCATTGATTGATGAATACTTTTGTTGTTTCCTTCTGATGACTATGAAGTAGGAAACAACTGGTTATAATTTTTTCCACTTGTATGGGTTGTCTTTTCACTCTGTTGCTTAATTATTTTGTTGTGCAAAAGCATTTTAGAAAGGTGAGATCCCACTTGTTGATTCTTTGCACTGTTTTCCTTGCGGTCTGGGTTTTCTTCATGAAGTCTCTACCTACAGCTATGTGTTCAAGGTTTCTGCCTGCTTTCTCTTCCAGTAGATTTAGGGTTTCTGTTTTAATATTTAGATCTTTGACCCATTTTGACATTAGTTTCAGTAAATCAGGGGGCATCACAATCCCAGACCTGAAATTATACTCCAAAGCTACTGTGATACAATCCTCACAACGAGGACCAGCGGAACAGAAAAGAAGATGCAGATGCATCCTCAAATACACTCAGCCACCTTGTCTTTGACAAAAGGGCCAAAAAAGTTCACCGGAAGGAAGATAGCCTCTTTCACATTTTGTGAGTGATGATTTGGGGTGAACTACAGACAATATTTGAATTACAGTCACCGAAGGGAGGTCGTATATATTCATACTCAAGCTGATGTAGTGTACACATTCGAGGTGACTTTCTCTCGTGTTGTGCGTGGGAGCAGAGGGAGTACAGTCTAATCTGAAAACAGCAGGTGGCAGGGCTGAGGAGTCCATGGCAGGAAGTGGAACTGTGCAAAGAGATGAGGCCTGGGGAGTCACATTTTAATGCTAGAACCTCAGAGAAAAGGGCTCCAAATCTGAACATAAATTTCTCTCACAATGTTGCCACTTCTTCAGCAGCATATGTATAGAATAAGACCCCCAGAGAAGCCCAGAGAAAATAGCAGGTTGGAAATAAGTTGGGGATCTGAGCCTGTGAGTCTCAGAGACTTTGATGAACACCCAGGCCTTCTGCTAAGAATCAAAAGAGATTACAACAGGAGCAAATGGTGTCAGACTACTGCAGGGGTCAGCAAAGTAGAGACTAAAAGCCTAGTCTGCTTTCCATGGCCCTGGAGCTAAGAATAGTTCTGGCATTTTTACGGGGTAAAAGTGAGGATGTAGAAGTGCTGTTACAAAACACCTGAAAATTAAATGAAATTGGGATTTAGTATTGATAGAGTCTTATTGGCTCATACCCAATCCCTTTCATTTACCTGTGGTCTGTTGCCTATTCTTCTGTTACAGCAGCAGACTGGAACAATTGTGACACAGACCACATGGCCCACAAAATGGAAAGTATTTACTACCCACCCTTTTACAGGATAAACTTGTTGATTTACGGCCTAGAAGTAAAAGCAGAATCACAATAGATCAGCCCAAATCTCTCACAAACAACTGTTGACAAGATCAAAGTTATTGGCCAGAAAAAAAACATAAACAACCTTCATCAGAGGTACATAACATTATCCAGAACCATTACACTTGTTCAACACAATATTCAGAATCTTGTAAAAATTTCAAAAGTCCCCTAAAAAAGTGACATGGTCAAAAGCAAAAATGAAAATAAAGAGACACAGTCATACATAACCTTTAGTTACAGATGTTATCAGGTAAGAACTTTTTCTTTAAAAAAATGTAACTAATATTTTTAATTAAATAAAGAGAAAGAGAATGACTTTGACAGATATTTGGATTTTAAAAGAATATGTCAAACAAAAACTCTAGAAACTCAAAATATCACAACTAAAATTAATATTGAAGATATGTGTTTAATAGCAGTTTGGACACTGAACAAGAGTAACAGCTAAAAAACAGAATCAGTGACTTAAAGCACAGAAAGAGATGTGGTGAAAACCTCTAATTATATGTAATTTGTGGCCCCAGGAGATAGAAATCAAGACACAAAATTATTAGAGTTCCTGGGCACTGACAAACACCTAGGTTTTCAAGAATCTCCACAAACCCCAGCATACAGGGTCAGCCTGCTACAATCCAAACGCAAAGAGAATAGCTTCAGAGAAAGGAAACACACTACTTTCAAAAGAAAAAAGCATAAGCTGACTAAAGAACTTCCAATTATAACTGAATGATACCTTTAACATGTTCAAGAGAAATACCAATTTAAATTATTTTTTGAGCTCGGCAGAGCTAAGGGAGCAGCTTTTCTGAGGTACACCGTGCTCTGCCCAGCCCTGGGTGCCATTAACGTGCCCACACCTGGGGGACTTTCCCGCAGAGAGCCAGACCAGCTCGGCGGAGCTAGGGAGCAGCTTTACCGAGGTACACCGTGCTCTGCCTGGCCCTGGGCGCCATTAGAGTGCCTGCGCCCACAAGACTGTCCTGCAGAGAGCCAGACGAGCTGGTGGAGCTCTGGGAGCAGCTTTTCCCACGAGACTCTACCCAGGTGAATAAACTCTACCAGAGTGGCAGCGCCCACGAGACTTTCCCGAAGTTTCCCACAGAGGGAGCCCAGCTTCACAGGGACAGTAGAGCAGGCTTTGCAGTGGATCTTTGACAGGTAAGGCCCACATTGGTGCTCTGCCTGGCAAGACAACTTTCCCCCACCATTGCAGGTAGGATCTGAGCTTGGCACCTCAGCAATCATCTGGGGTTCCTGGGCCCAGTGCTTCACTGTCAGCTAACACCTGGGGATGAGTTTGATATCCAGGTAAACTAGGGTTGCTAGAGCTATCTGTGAGCTGTCTGGGTAGTGTGTAGCTCAACACTTTTCATCTGACATCCAAAATGACAAGACAGAGGAACAAAACACAGCCACAGAACTCAACCCCCCCCCAGAACACGTCCAGGAAACAATGATGTAGGAGAACTAGGAAGCCACATATCTGCAATTTCTGACATGATCACATCTGAAGTAAAGAAACAACTCCATCAGGCCATAGAAGAGATTAAAGCAGAAATAATCTCTCAGGCAAAAAACAAAGTGAAAATAATAATGGAAGAAGTGCTCCGCATATATAGAGAAGAAAGAGATAAAAGAATAGAAGAACATAAGAAACAAATGGAAACATTACACGAACAATTTAGGAATGAATTAGAACACATGCAACCGACTCAAAGAGATTGGCAGGAATTGAAAACTTCCATTGAAAGCTTGCAAAACCGCTTTAATGAAGCTGAAGATAGAATTTCAGATCTTAAAGACAGCATGGCAGCTAGTGACTGTGAAAGGAAGGATCTCTTAAAGCCATCAAGGATCCAAGAAAAATTAATCCAACAGCTCCAAGATGAGGCAAAAAGAAATAATATCCAAGTAATAGAAATCAATGAAATAGCAGGAGGCAACACAAACGATATAAAAAGAAAATTTGCAGAAATAATAGCGGAAAATTTCCCAAACATGGTAAGAGATACTGAAGTGCAGTTAAACAAAGTGTATAGAAGCCCGATAAGCCATACCCAAATAAAGCCACACCCAGGTATATAATACTCAAGATCCCAGACATCCAGCAAAAGAACACAATAGTAAAAGCATCTAGAGAAAAGAAGCAGACCACCTATAAAGGAAAGCCCATCATAATCACAACATTCTTCTCAACAGAAACCATGAAATCAAGAAGAGCTTGGAGCGAGGTATTACAGACTCTGAAACAAAACAGCTTCCAACCCAGACTGAGGTATCCTGCAAAACTATTGTTATGGTTGATACATTGTGTCAACTTGGGGAGTCTGGAGGTTTGGCTGAGTGATTTAGCAGGAAGCCAGGGTGCTAACTTTGTATACGTCCTCAGCCTGTGGAAGAGGAGGGCATGGAGATCTTGTGAGAGCTGCACGCCCCCTGGGTGGGGGTAAGCTGTTTACAATGTAAGGGAAGAAAAGAGGCTGCTTGCAGCCATTCTGTCCGTTTTGCATTTGTGGCTTTTTCTGTGTGCTGCCACCATGAACAGTTTGCCCTCCGCCTTGTGCCACTCTACCTCAGAAGCAGCCAAGTACGGATTTAAACCTGCAAAAACTGTGAGCTAAATAAACTTTTCCTTCCTTCATTTTGGTTGTTGAGTTTTTTGTCTCAGCAACGAGGAAGAAGAAACCAAGAAAACTATCCTTCAAATTCAATAGAGAAATAAAGTATTTCCACAACAAAGAACAACTGAAGAACTTCATGAGTGCCAAACCAACATTACAAAAAGCACTAAAAGAAATCCTTGACAGAGAAAAATCTGACCACAACCTTAAGAACAACAATAGAAAGGAAGCTTTAAGCAAAACAAGCAAGTAAACAGATAGCAAAAACAGGAAAGCAACAAAAAGAAAATAGCATGACAAGAATAAGCTAACATATAACAGTTATAACCATTAATGTAAAAGGCCTCCATTCACCAGTCAAAAGAAACAGACTGGCACAATGAATTAAGAAACAAAATGCAGCAACATGCTGTATACAGGAAACACATTTTACCTAAAAGGAAATCCACAGATTGAAAGTTAAAGGATGGATAAAAAATTCTCCATGCTACAGGTTCCCAGAAAAAAGCAGGGGTAGCTATGATGTTTGCAGATAATGTAAAATTCAATCCAAAAACAATCAAAAGAGATAAAGAAGGCCACTACATACTAGATAGGGGAAAGCTGCAAGAGGAAGAGATAACAATCTTAAACATTTATGCACCAAATACTGGAGCACCAAACTTTATAAGTCAAATCTTAACAGACATGAAAAACCAAATAATTAATAACACTATTGTAATGGGGGACCTAAACACCCCTTTGACCCAAAGGAACAGGTCAACTGGACAAAAACTCTGGAAAGAAATAACAGACCTGAATCAAAGATGCAAACAAATGGACTTAGTAGATGTATACAGAGTGTTCCACCCCACAACATCAGAATACACACTTTTCTCAGCTGCACATGGGTCTTTCTCTAAAACTGACCACATTCTAGCCCATAGAGTATAACTACCTAAATGCAAAAGAACTGAAATTGTTCCATGAATATAATCTGACCACAATGCAATGAAATTGGAAATTAATGACAAAGGGAACTCCAAAAACCTCATAAACACTTGGAAATTAGACAACAACTTCCTGAATAACTAATGGGTCACAGAGGAAATTTAAGAAAAAATTTAAAAATACCTACAAACAAATGAAAATGCAAATACAACCTACCAGAATCTGTGGTATGCAATAAGAGCAGTCCTCAGAGGGAAAATTAGAGCAATGAACTCACATATAAAGAAAACAGAAAGAGAGCAAATAAATAGTCTATTGTGAGAGGGAAGATGGTGGCTGGCAGGAGCAGTGGCTGTGCCAGCTTTGACTAGATCAGAGTCTAAGAGAGATGGAGGTTTTACAAATAATTGGACTCGCACGCCGTGCCGCAGAGCAACCACTGCGCAGGACCCCTGGGTGAGTGAGCTGTATGGGCACTGTGACCGGATTTCTGAGTCGGGGAGGAGCTCCACCCATGGAGGAATATCGGCCCGGCCCCTCTGTCTGCAGGAACCCCTGGGCGGGGGAGCTGTTTGAGCACTGCGACCGGATTTCTGAGTCAGGAAGGAGCTCAGCGCACAGAGGAACTCCGGGGCGGCCCCCCTGACTGCAGGGACCCCTGGGCCGGCGAGCTGTTCACACGACCTGGCCAGGTCTCTGGGTAGGGAGTAGCTCGGTGAACAAAGGAGCATCTGAGCAGCCTTTTGAGTGGAACTCTTAGCAGAAAGCTTAAGGGACATTCTCCCGAAGAGAAGGAGCCATTGGAGCGGCCTTTGCAATGGACCTTTGCCTAGTGAACTGCCTGGGTAATTTATAGCTCAATAGTTTGAATCTGATATCCAAAAATGGGAAGCTAGGAGAACAAAATGCAGTCTCAGAACTCAACCCCACCCAGAACAAGTCCTGGATGCGAGGATATAGGGGAACTAGGAAGACACATACCTGCAAGTTCTGAAACGATTGCATTTGGAATAAAGAAACATCTCCATCAGGCCATAGAAGAGATTAAAGCAGAAATAAGCCACATACCTGCAATTTATGAAACGATTACGTCCGAAGTAACGAAACAACTCCATCAGGCCATACAACAGATTAAAGCAGAAATTAGTCACATACCTGCAATTTCGGAAACTATCACATCGGAAGTAAAGAAACAACTCCCTCAGGCCACAAAAGAGATTAAAGTAGAAATAATCTCTCAGACAAAAAATGAACTGAAAACTATAATGGAAGAAATGTTCTGCACACATAGAGAAGAAATACATAAAAGAATAGAAGAAAATAGGAAACAAATGGAACCATTACAAGAGCAATTTAGGAATGAATTACCACGAATGAAACAGGTCCAAAGAGAATGCCAGGAATTGAAAACTTCCATTGAAAGCTTGCAAAACAGCTTAAATGAAGCTGAAGATAGAATTTCAGATCTTGAAGACAACATGGCAGCTAATGAGCATAAAAGGAAGGATCTCATAAAGTCATCAAGGATCCAAGAAAAATCAATCCAACAGCTGCAACATGAGGCAAAAAGAAATAATATTCGAGCTATAGGAGTTAGGGAAATAGCAGGAGACAACACAAATGATATAAAAAGAATATTTGCTGAAATAATAGCAGAAAATTTCCCAAACAAGACAAAAGATACTGAAGTAGAGTTAATCGAGGAATATAGAACCCCAAAGAACCATAATCCAAAGAAAACCACACACAGACAAATAATAGTCAAGATCCCAGACATCCAGCAAAAGAACATAATATTAAAAGCTGCTAGAGAAAAGAAAAAGATCACCTATAAAGGAAACCCCATCAGAATCACAGCAGACTTCTCAATGGAAACCACGAAATCAAGAAGAGCTTCGAGTGAGATATTACAGATTTTGAGACAGAACAGCTTCCAAGCCACACTGATGTATCCTGCAAAACTATCCTTCAAATTCAATGGAGAAATAAAACATTTCCACGACAAAGAACAACTGAAGAACTTCATGAGTGCCAAACCAGCATTGCAAAAAGCACTAAAAGATATTCTAGACAGAGAAAAAAGAGACCACAATCTCAAGAACAACAATACAAACAAACACTCAAACAGAACAAGTAAGTAAACAGATACCAAAAGTAGGAAAACAACAAGTAAATAACATGACTAGAATAAGCAAACATATAACCATTATAACCACTAATGTAAATGGCCTCAATTCACCAGTCAAAAGGAAAAGATTGGAAGAGTGGATTAAGGAACACAATCCAACGATATGCTGTATACAGGAAACACATTTTACTCAAAAGGAAATCCACAGGCTGAAAGTTAAAGGATGGAAAACAATTCTCCATGCAACAGGTCCCCAGAAAAAGGCAGGGGTAGCTATTATGTTTGCAGACAATGTAAACTTCAAATGAAAAACAATCAAAAGAGATAAAGAAGGCCATTACATACTAGCTAGGGGAAAGCTGAAAGAGGAAGAGATAACAATCCTAAACATTCATGCACCAAACAATGGAGCACCAAACTTTACAAGTCAAAACTTAACAGACGGGAAAAATCAAATAACTAATAACACTATTGTAATAGGGGACCTAAATACTCCTCTGACGCAAAGAGACAGGTCAACTGGACAGAAACTCAGCAGAGAAATAACAGACTTGAACCAAAAGTGTGAACAAATGGACTTAGTAGATGTATACAGAGTGTTCCACCCCACAACATCAGAATAAACATTTTTCTCAGCTGCACATGGGTCTTTCTCTAAAATTGACCATATTCTAGCCCATAGAGCATATCTATCTGAATGCAAAAGAATTGAAATTTATCCCATGTATATTATCTGACCACAGTGCAATGAAATTAGAAGTTAATGACAAAGAGAACCCTAAAACCCTCATAAACACTTGGAAATTAGACAACAACCTCCTGAATAACCAATGGGTCACACAAGAAGTTAAAGAAGAAATTAAATAGTACCTACAAACAAATGAAAATGCAAATACAACTTACCGAAATCTGTGAGATGCAGTGAAAGCAGTCCTCAGAGGGAAATTTATAGTGATGAACTCATATATAAAGGAAACAGAAAGAGAGAAAATAAACAGTCTAATGCTACACCCCAAACTCCTAGGAAAAGAGCAACAAGCCAAACCAAAAGCCCAAAGAAGGGAGGAGATTATAAAACTCAGGGCAGAAATTAATGCAATTGAGATGAAGAAAACTCTACAAAAAATAAGTGAATCAAAGAGTTGGTTTTTCGAAAGAATAAATAAAATTGAAAAACCCCTAGCCAACCTTATCAAAAAAAGAAGGGAAAGAACTCAATCTCATGCAATGAGGAATCAAAAGGATAAAATCACTACAGATCCCACAGAAATCCAAACGATCATTAAAACCTACTTTGAAAATCTTTACTCTCATAGGAGAGAAGATTCAGAAGAAAGGGACAGATTCCTAGAAAGGTACAAATTAACAAAAATTAGATTAGGAAGATTCAAAAATCCTGAACAACCCAATAGCAATTAATGAGATTGATATCTTTTTTTTTTTTTTTTTTGGCGGTACTGGGGATCGAACTCAGGACCCTGCGCTTGCTAGGCAGGCGCTTATTCCACTGAGCTGTATCCCCCAATTAATGAGATTGAAAACGTCATTAAAACTTACCAACAAAGAAAAGCTCAGGCCCTGATGGATTCACAGCAGTATTCTATAAAACATTCAGAGAAGATTTAAGGCCAACACTCCTCAAAATCTTCAATGAAATCGAAAAGGAAGCAACTCTCCCTAACACATTTCTGGAGGCAAGTATTATACTGATACCAAAACCAGAGAAGGACCCAACCAAGAAAGAGAACTATAGGCCAATCTCCCTAATGAACACAGATGCAAAGATACTCAACAAAATACTAGCAAATAGAATACAGAGAATCATAAGAAAAATTATACAACATGAACAAGGTAGGATTTCTTCCAGGAATGCAGGGACGGTTCAATATTTGCAAATCAGTTAATGTAATACATCATATCAATACAGCCAAAGACAAAAACCACATGATCATCTCATTAGATGCAGAAAAGGCTTTCGATAAAGTTCAACATGCATTCATGTTAAAAACCTTAGAAAAAATAGAAATAGGTGGCCTCTATCTCAATCTGATGAAAGCCATCTATGACAAACCAACAGCCAACATTATACTAAACAAACAAAAACTGAAAAATTTCACTTTAAAGTCAGGAACAAGACAAGGATGTCCATTGTCACCACTCCTATTCAACATAGTTCTGGAAGCATTAGCCAGAGAAATTAGACAAGAGAGAGAAATAAAAGGAATAAGGATAAGAAAAGAAGAAGTTAAACTATCACTATGTACAGACGACATGATACTATACATGGAGGACCCAAAAAACTCCACAAGAAAACTTGGAATTAATTGACAAATTCAGCAGAGTAGCTGGATACAAAGTCAACACCCAAAAATCAATAGCATTCCTATACACGAACAACAAACAGGCCGAGAGAGAAATCGAGGAAACCATACCTTTTACAATGGCAACCAAGAAACTGAAATACTTAGGAATCAATCTAACAAAGAATGTGAAAGATTTATTCAGTGAAAACTACAGTACTCTGAAAAAGGAGATCTAAGAGGATTTCAATAAATGGGAAAACATCCCCTGCTCATGGTTAGGAAGAACCAACATTGTGAAAATGACCATACTACCAAAACTGTTGTAAAGATTCAAAGCAATACCCATTAAACTACCATTAGCATACAAAACAGATCTACAGAAAAAATGCCTTAAATTCATCTGGAACGAGAAGAGACCCAGAATAGCAAAACCAATCCTGGGCAACAAGGACAAGTCAGGTGGAATCACAATCCCTAACCTGAAATTATACTACAAAGCTACTGTAATAAAATTAACCTGGTACTGGCTAAAAAACAGACCACAGGATCAGTGAAACAGACTGGAAGGTGCAACCATAACGAAAAACACACACAGCCACATAATATTTGACAAAAGGGTCAACGAAACTCACAGGAAAAAAGATGACCTGTTTAATAAATGGTGCTGGAAAAACTGGCTTGCATCTTGCTGAAAACAGAAAATAGACCTAAGTCTATCACAATGCACCAAACTCAGGTCAAAATGGATCTGATCTCAACACTAAAACAGAAACTCTAAACCTATTGGAAGAGAAAGTAGGTAAAAATCTTGAAGACATAGGAGTAGGCAGAGAGTTCATGAACAAAAATCAAACTGCAAGGGAAACACTTCAAAGAATCAATAATTGGGACCTCATCCTACTGAAAACTTTTTGCACATCTAAAGAAATCACCAGCAAAGTAAAAAGAAAACCCACAAATTGGGAAAAAATCCTAGCTGGCTGTCCCTCAGACAAAGCTCTTCTATCCAGAACATACAAAGAATTAAAAAACATGTACCTGTCCAAATTCAAAGACCCAATCCAGAAATGGGCATCTGAGATGAATGCACACTTCTCAGATAAAAAAATACAAATGGCAAATAAATATATGAGAAAATGTTCCACATCTTTAGTAATTTGAGAAATGCAAGTAAAAACAACACTGAGATTCCATCTCACCCCAGTAAGAATGGCCAGTATGAAAAAATCATCCAATAACAAATGC
This sequence comes from Dinomys branickii, assembly GCA_004027595.1. Lineage (NCBI taxonomy): Eukaryota > Metazoa > Chordata > Mammalia > Rodentia > Dinomyidae > Dinomys > Dinomys branickii. The sequence goes on from PVLD010008588.1 coordinate 65,133, forward strand.
TGGAGAGACTGTGGAGAAATAGGGACTCTATTACACTGCTGGTGGGAATGCAGACTGGTGCAACCACTGTGTAGAGCCGTTTGGAGATTTCTCAGGAAACTAGGTCTAGAGGTTCCATTCAAACCAGCTATTCCTCTTCTGGGTATTTTCCCAGAAGATCTGAAGACATCATATCACTCTGATATATGTGCATCCATGTTTATAGCAGCACAATTTGTAATAGCTAAATTGTGGAAGCAACCCAAATGTCCATCCACTGAAGACTGGATTAAAAAACTGTGGCATTTTTATACAATGGAATATTACTCAGCTATAAAGAGGGGCATATTTGGGGCCTTTGTAGGCAAATGGTCACAATTAGACACCATACTCATAAGTGAAATAAACCAGAGGTACATGTGCGAGCACCGTATTGTGTCACTGGTGTAAGAATCTGAGAGTGGGAATATAAACTAAGAGACATGAAGGAAATCTGTTCAAAAGTAAAGTACAGATGGGATGAGGGAAAGGAGAAAACAAAGAGGCAAAAATGTATGTATGTTTGTATGTATATACATATGTTCAGAATGGCTAACATGGTTCTACTATATTCTTATGTCACTTGATGGTAAGGAATAGTTGATGACTGGTTGTTTAATCAATCTTGTATGCCTATGTGTGTTTTCCTGAGCATACAGTTTGAAGTTATCAATATGCAGTGCAACAACTATTGTTGGTTTCCTGTTGCTTTGTCTATAATTCAATTCTGATTATACTGTTATTGTGCTACTTTGTGTCTCTTTGTTAATGCTTTCTGCTTTTATTTTTTGGGGTTTTTTTTGTTTTGTTTTGTTTGTGTTTTTTGTTGTTTTTTATGTAGTTCTTTTTTCTTTTACACTTTAAAAAGAAAAATTATATAAAAAAACGAAAAAGGAAGGAAGGGATAATTATCTATGTATGTATGTAAGTATGTATATATATGCAGCATATCTAACATAGTTGTACTACTGACTTAGGTCACTTTATTTTAAGGAATAGTTGATGTTTATTTGTTTAATCAATTTTGCACGTCTACATCTGTTTTCCTGAGTATACACTTCGAAGTTACCAATATGTAATGCAACAGCCATTGTTGATTCCCTGTCACCTTGTCTGTAACTCAGTTATGATTGTACTATTCTTATGCTACTTTGTGTCTGTTTGTTAATAAGTTTTTGTTTCTTTACTTTAAAATAAAAGTGAAAAACAATAAATAAATAAATAAATAGTCTAATGCTACACCTCAAACTTTTATTATTTTTTATTTTAAAAGTATAAAAAAACAAAAAGATATTAACAAACAGACACAAAGTAGCATAAGAATAGTACAATCGATTCTGAGTTACAGATAAGGTGACAGGGAATCAACAATGGTTGTTGCATTACATATTGATAACTTCTAAGTGTATATTCAGGAAAGCAGATATAGACATGCAAAATTGATCAGATAATTAATCATCAACTATTCCTTACAATAAAGTGACCTAAGTCAGTAGTTCAACTTCTTTTTATAGTGTGAAAGCAAAAAGAACTACATCAACTACAACAGAAAAAGAAAGAGAAAATAAATAAATAAAAAATAAACGAAAAACATTGACAAAGAGACACAAAGTAGCTCAATAAACTTATAATCGTAATTGAATTATAGACAAAGCAACAGAAAACCAGCAATAGTTGTTGCATTTCATATTGATATCTTCAAAATGTATGCTCCAGAGAACACATATAGACATACAAGATTGATCAATCAGTCATCAACTATCCCTTACCATTCAATGACATAAGTCAATAGTAGAACCATGTTAGCCATCCTCCACATATGTATGTACGTACATACTTACATACATACATACATAAATTTTTGCCTCATTCTTTTCTCCTTTCCCTCGTCCCATTTGTTCTTTACTTTTGAACAGATTTCCTTCATGTCTCTTAGTTTATGTTCCCACCCTCAGGTTCTTACACCAGTGACACAATACTTTGTCTGCACATATACCTCTGATTTATTTCACTTATGCGTATGGTGTCTAATTGTGACCATCTGCCTACAAAGGCCCCAAATCTGTCCCTCTTTATAGCAGAATAATATTCCATTGTATAAAAATGCCACAGTTTTTTAATCCAGTCTTCTGTGGATGGACATTTGGGTTGCTTCCACAATTCAGCTATTACAAATTGAGCTGCTATAAACATGGGTGCTCATATATCAGAGTGGTGTGATGCTTTCAGATCTTCTGGGAAAATACCCAGAGGGGGAATAGCTGGTTTGAATGGAACCTTTAGACCTAGTTTGTGGAGGAATCTCCAAACGGCTCTCCACAGTGGTTGCACCAGTCTGCGTTCCCACCAGCAGTGTAATAGAGTCCCTATTTCTCCACAGCCTCGCCAGCATCTGTTATTGGATGATTTTTTCCTACTGGCCATTCTCACTGGGGTGAGAGGAAATCTCAGTGTTGTTTTTATTTGCATTTCTTGAATGACTAAGGATGTGGAACATTTTCACATATATTTATTTGTCATTTGTATTTTTTATCTGAGAACTGTGTATTCATCTCAGATGCCCATTTCTGGATTGGGTCTTTGAATTTGGACAGCTACATGTTTTTTACTTCTTTGTATGTTCTAGATAGAAGAGCTTTGTCTGAGGGACAGCCAGCTAGGATTTTTTCCCAATTTATGGGTTTTCTTTTTACTTTACTGGTGATTACACCTCAAACTTTTAAAAAAAGAGCAACAAGCCAAACCAATGCCCCAAAGAAGGAAGGAGATTATAAAACTTTGGGCAGAAATTAATGCAATTGAAATGAAGAAAACACTACAAAAGATACATGAATCAAAGAGACAGTTCTTCAAAAGCATGAATAAAATTGATAAACTCCTAGCCAACCTTATTGAAAAAAGAAAGGAATGAATTCAAATTCATGCAAAAAGGAATGAAAAGGATGAAATCACTACAGATCACACAGAAATTAAAAAGATCATTAATACTTACTTTGAAAATCTTTACTCCCATAAGATAAAAAACTCAGAAGAAATGGACAGATTCCTAGAAATGTATGAACTACCAAAATTGAATCGGGAAGATACAAAAATCCTGAACAACGCAATATCAATTAATGCGATTGAAAATGTCATTAAAAACTTACCGAGAAAGAAAAGCCCAGGCCCTGATGGATTCACAGCAGAATTTTATAAAACTTTCACCAAAGATTTAATGCCAACACTCCTCAAACTCTTCAACAAAATTGAAAAGAAAGCAGTTCTCCCTAACTCATTTCTGGAGGCAAGTATTATACTGATACCAAAACCAGAGAAGGATCCAACTAAGAAAGAGAACTATAGGCCAATCTCGCTAATGAACACAGATGTAAAGATACTCAACAAAATACTAGCAAAGAGGATGCAGCGAATCATAAGGAAAATTATACACCATGACCAGATTGGATTTATTCCAGGAATGCAGGGATGGTTCAATATTTGCAAATCAATTAAGGTAATACATCATATCAATAGACTCAAAGACAAAAACCACATGATCATCTCAATATATATGGAAAAAGCTTTCAATGAAGTCCAACATGTATTCATGTTAAAAACCCTAGAAAAAACAGGAACAGATGGCCTTTATCTCAACCTGGTCAAAACCATCTATGACAAACCAACAGCCAACAACATACTGAATGGGAAAAAACTGAAAGCTTTCATTTTAAAGTCAGGAACAAGACAAGAATGTCCACTGTCACCACTCCTATTCAACATAGTTCTAGGAGTATTATCCAGAGCAATTAGAATAGACAGAAAAATAAAAAGAATAAAGATAGGAAAGGAAGAAGCAAAACTACCATTATTTTCAGATAACATGATACTTTACATGGAAGACCCCAAAAACTCCACAAGAAGGCTCCTTCAATTAATAGACAAATTCAGCAGAGAATCTGGATACAAAGTCAACACCCAAAAATCACTGGCATTCCTATATACAAACAAAAAACAGACTGAGAAAGAAATTAAGGAAACCATACTTTTCACAATAGCATTCAAGAAATAGAAATATTTAGGAATCAATCTAACAAAAGAAGTAAAAGATCTATTTAATGAAAATTATAGTACTCTGAAAAAAGAGATCAAAGAGAGTTTCAATAAATAGGAAAACATTCCCTGCTCATGGTTAGGAAGAACCAACATTTGTGACAATGGCCATACTATCAAAATTGTTATACAGATTTAATGCAATTCCCATTCAACTACCATTAGCATACATCACAGATCTAGAGAAAACATGCCTTAAATTCATTTGGAACCACAAGAGACCCAGAATAGCAAAAGCAATCCTGGGCAACAAGGACAAGTCAGGTGGAATCATAATCCCTGACCTGAAATTATACTACAAAGCTACTGTAATAAAATTAACCTGGTACTGGCTAAAAAACAAACCTCAGGATCAATGGAACAGACTGTAAGATGCAACCATAACCACTAACACATTCAGACACCTAATATTTGACAAAGGGGCCAAACGAACTCACTGGAAAAAGGAAGGCCTGTTTAATAAATGGTGCTAGAAATATTGACTTGCCTCTTGCCAAAGACTGAAAATAGACCCAAGTGTATCACCATGCACCAAACTGAAGTCAAAACGGATCACAGATCACAATATTAAAACAGAAACTCTAAATCTATTGGGAGAGAAAGTAGGTATAAATCTTGAAGACATAGGAGTAGGCAGGGAGTTCATGAACAAAAATCAAACTGCAAGGGAAACACTTCAAAGGATCAATAACCTGGACCTTGTCTTACTGAAAAATTTTTGCACATCTAAAGAAATGACCAACAAAGTCAAAAGAAAACCCACAAATTGGGAAAAACTCCTAGCTAGCTGTCTCTCAGACAAACGTCTTCCACCTAGAACATACAAATAATTAAAAAACATGAACTTGTCCAAATTCAAAGACCCACTCCAGAAATGGGCATCTGAGATGAATGCACACTTCTCAGATAAAGAAATACAAATGGCAAATAAATATATGAGAAAATGTTCTACATCTTTAGTCATTTGAGAAATGCAAACAAAAACAACATTAAGATTTCATCTCACTCCAGTAAGATTAGCCAGCATTAAGAAATCATCCAATAACAAACGCTGGCGTGGCTATGGAGAAATAGGAATTCTTCTGCACTGTTGGTGGGAATGCAGACTGGTGAAACCACTGTGGAAATCGGTGTGGAGATCGGTTTGGAGATTCCTTAGCAATCTTGGTCTAGAGGTCCCATTCAACCCAGCTGTTCCCCTTCTATTTTCCCAGAAGATCTGAAAGTATTTTATCACTGCTATATATGTGCACCAATGTTTATAGCATCACAATTTGTAATAGCTAAATTGTGGAAGAAACCCAAATGTCCATCCACAGATGACTGGATTTAAAAAATGTGGCATTTTTATATAATGGAATATTACTCATCTATGAAGAGGGATATATTTGGGGCTTTTGTAGGCAAATGATCACAGTTGCACACCATACTCATAAGTGAAATAAATCAGAGGTTCATTTGCAGGCAACGTATTGTATCACCAGTGTAGGAATCTGAAGGTGGGAGTGTGGATTAGGGGTATTGAAGGGAATCTGCTGAAAAGTAGGGAGCAGGTGGGATAGGGGAAGGAAGAAAAGGAAGGAAGGGACAAATATGTATCTATGTGTGTATATGCAGGGTTGCTAATATGGGGCCACTGTTGACCTGTGTCACTTTATGGTAAGGAAAAGTTCATGATTGTTTCATCAAGATTGTATGTCTATATGTGATTTCAGGAGCATACACTTTGAGGTTATCAATGTGTCATGCAGCAACCATTGGTGATTCCCTGTTGCTTTGTCTGTAATTCAGTTTTGATTGTACTGTTCTTGAGCTACTTTGTGTATTTTGTTAATGTTTTCCTTTTTTTGTTGGTTTTTTCTGTTTTCTTTGTTCTTTTATATTTTTAAAAATAAAAAATAAATAAAAAATAAATAGATTTTTTTCTGAAATACTGTACTTCAAGAATTAAGATAAAAATGTTTTAAACCAAATCAAGGAGAAGCAGATTTACACCTCAGGAAAAACTAAATTCTTCAGGTAGAAGGAAAATGGTCCCAGGTAGAAATGCAAAATAGAAAGAAAACCTGAAAAAGACACTAGAATGTGTAAAAATATGGATTAATGTGAAAATGTTAACACTTTTAAAAGGTAACTCAAAAAGTGGGATAGATTATATGACAATTTTTAGCATAAAAGATAAGGTGTATAAGACACAGGTAGAAATTATTGTAAGGTTCTTGCTTTTTCTCAGCAAACGTTCAACATTTTACCTAAGGTAAGTTATACTGAGTCAAATATGTATCATGCAGTTTCTAATTAATGAACAAAAGAATACTGAAAGAATGAACAATCAAGTGAATATAGGAATCAGGCATCATGGTGCATGCCTATAATCACAACACTCAGGACGCTGAGGCAGGAGGATCTTTGCAAGTTCGAGACCAGCCTGGGGTACAAAGTGAACTCAAGGACAGCCTAAACTGCATAGTGAGACCCTATCTCAAAAACACACACACAAAAAAGAATACAAGAATAAAATGCCCGAAATTTTAGAATGTAGAACGTAGTAATAACAAAAGTGTTGTTTTGATTGGGACTACAGCATTGAATCTATAAACAGTTTCAGAAGTATGGCCATTTGGATGATATTGGTCCTGCCTATCCAGGAGCAGGGGACATCTTTCCATTTTCTGATGTGCTCCAGGCTCCTTTTTCAGAGTAGTGTAGTTTTCTTTGTAGAAGTCTTTTATTTCTCTCCTTATGTTAATTCCTAAATATGGAATTTCACTTTTCTTCATGTTCCCATGAATGATACTGTTTTCACAGTTTCCTTCTCATTAAGTTCATTATTGGTGTACACAAATGCTATTGATTTTTCTGTGCTAAACTCACTCTCCTGCTACATAACTGAGATTGGTTACTAATTCTAAGTGGTTTTGGTGGAGTTCTTAGGATCTTCCATATGGAGTATTATGTCATCTGCAAATAATGATACTTTGAGTTCATATACACTGTTAGTTTTTCATAAATAACTTTTATCAAATTCAAGAATTGTGCTTCTATACCTATTTTCTTCAGGTTATTTTTTTTTATCATGAAGTGGTGTTGGATTTTGTCAAACACCTTTTCTACATTTATTGGTATAATCATATGGCTTTTGACCTTGCTTCTGTTTACGTGATGTATTAAATTTATTGATTTGTGTATGTTGGTTGAACCATCCTTGCATCTTTAGGGTGAAACCTACTTGCCCGTGATGTATGATCTTTTTCATGATGAGCTGAATTCTTTTGGCAAATATGTTGTTGATGCATTTTCATCTATGTTCACTAAGGAGATTGGCCTATAGTTTTCTCTTTTGTTGGGTATTTATCTGGTTTGGGAGTCATGTTGGCTTCTATAAATGAATTTGAAAGGACTTTGCTCCTTTCAATTTCTTTGAAGAGCTTAAGTACAGATAATGTGACATCCTTAAAAAATTTGTAGGACTTATCATGAATCCATCAAGTCCTGGCCTTTTTTTAGTTGCTAGATTCTTTATTACTGTATCAATTTTATTGCTTCTTATTGGGCTGTTCAGCACTTCTATGTCTTTTTGTGTTAGCTTTAGTATGAGGTTAGTATTTTTCAAAGCTTTATATGTGGATACCTATTCCCTTTGACTAGCATTCTACTTCTCAATTCCTGGAAAATCTCATTTCATTTTCTTTTTGCCTTTCTTAGGATCAAAATCAGGGCTTTGTGTATTCTAGGCAAGTATTGTAGCAATGACCTGCATCCTTCTCCCTAGTTTCATTTTTAACAGACACATAATAGCTGCATGCACTTAGATATGGACAACTGTGAAAAGCTGTATGCCTGAGGATGTTATTAAACAGAAAAAATGAAAAGAAAACAATTTCAACTTTTGACATTCTCTATCACTGAGGACAACTCATATTTAAGATGATTTTATCTTTTGCTAGTAGCAATGTGGAAAAATTTTAAACCATCACCAAAGGAATGTGATACAATAATTTTATATAAGAAAACAATGGAATGGATTGGAACAATGGAGTAAACATTTATGGATAAGAAATGACATTTGCATTATAAGTGAGTTGTTAATTATTGTTATGGCATGCTCTTATTTGGGGAACGACTATAGATATGTCCATACATGCATACTGTATGTCTATACTCATACTTACATATTTGTGTATGCATAGAAAATCTGGAAACAATATCAGCGTTATGGTTTAGACTTAAATCCCCCTGAAGTATCATGTTTTCAGAGTTCAGGCTTTTAAAAGGTGATTAGATCACAGGAGTGTTGTATTCATTGGTGAATTAATCCACTGAACAGTAGCATTAATTGTACAGTTTAGAAGATAGGGCATAATTGGATATTTGTCACTACAGACATGACACAGAAAGGTATATTCTTATCCCTGGTTCTCTCTTCTTCCTTCTCATTTATCACTTTTATCTCTTCTCCCTTCTGCTCCTTTCCTCCTGTTCCTGCTATTCTTTCTCCTCCTCATCTCTGTCTCTATCTCCCTTTCTGTCTGTCTGTCTCTTTCTCTTTTTTCTCTCACCAACAGAGTTCTTGACTATCATAGATTGAGCAGCTTCCTTCTGCCATATTGCCTTGGTTACTTTTTTCTTATTGCTGAGACAAAATACCTGATGCCCAGCATTACAGAAGGAAAGGTTTATTTAGCTCACAGTTTGTGGAGGTTTCAGTCCATAGTTGGCTGGCTCCAAGGCAGAGTGGCACATAGCAGAGAGTGACAGTTCACGGTGCTGGAAAACAGCAAAAGCAGCAAGAGCAAAAATGAGGAGGCAGAGTGAGAGAGCAAGGCTCCTTCCCTCCCTCATATTGTACGCAGGCTGCCCAGCCTGATGTGGGTACAACACTCACACCCATAATCCCAGCATTGGACCATGAATCAATCAAAAACTGTAGAAGCCCAACCCATGACTGCGTGAGGCTTTAGGGGGACATCTAGACACCAACCATAACACATGTCATTTCTGTCTTCACACAGCCAGCCATGGACTGAATATTTTTAAAACTCTAAACCAAAATAAACCTGTCCCCCTTTAGCTTTCAGGTGTCAGGTACTTTGTCCAAGCAATGAGTGATTAAAACAAAAAGTTGGTATAACGGAAGTGGAATAGTGCTGTGACTATACCTCACCAAATGGTTCAGAGACCCTTAGAAATCATTTGTGGGAAGAGTTTGTGACAGTTTGGAGATATGGGCCAGAAAGTCCCTAGAATGCTTTAAGCTAAGCTGATTTCTGGTAGGAGCTCAGAAGACCAGAATGTCGATAGGAATGCAGACTGTAAGAACCAGCAAAGGAGTTCTAGAAAGGGTAATATCTAAAGCTGTGAGACTGAGGACAAAAATACAGCGAAGAACTTGGGAAGCTGGAGATACCGGGAACATGGACCATCTCCTAAGGAAAGCTACAGGTAGTAAGTGGCAGAGGTCACACAGGCTGCAACCAGCAAGTCCAGAGGGCACAGTCACCCAAACCCTTTGAAGTTCACAGCTCAGCAAAACCTGCTTTGGCTGCTGGATATGGACCTTCATAATTTAGTGTTTGCAGTGTTTGGTTTTGGCCTGGCTTTGGTCCCGTTTCTTTCTATCCCCCTCGTCTTCCTGTTTAGAATGGAAACGTTAATACTGCGCCACTGTAGTTAGAGGTACTTAGCTTCTTTCTGACTTTTACAGGTGCTCATAGCTATGAGTTTGTCTAGAGTCTCAGAAGAGACTTTGGGCTTGGGCTTTTCATCAGTACTAAACTGTTAAGACTTCGGCAACTCTTAGAAATGAACCAAATGCATGTTGCATGATGAAATGCACACGAGCCCTTTGGGGCCTGGAGCAGAATATTATGGGTTAAATCTAAAATGTCTCCTGAAAGTATCATGTGTTCAGAGGTAGGGCTTTTAAAAGTGATGGCATCATAGGAGTGCTACACATATTAGTGAATTAATCCATTGATGAGAAAGCTAAATGGACTTTTAAAAGGTAGGGGTCTTGCTGGAGATTGGTCACCAGTGGCATCACCTGGAGGGGTATATTCTCTCATATTGTCTCTCTCTCTCTCTCTCTCTCTCTCTCTCTCTCTCTCTCTCTCTGTCTCCCTCTCTCTGCTTCCTGACTACCATAGGTGTATAAGCTTCTCTCCACCAGGCCTTTTCCTACTATTCCTTTGTGCCACGCCATTTCTGCCTTGAAGTTAACTAGCCGTGGGCTGAATTCCCTGACAACTGTGAGGCAACATAACCTTCTCCTCCTTCAATTTGCAGATGCCAGGTATTTTTTCCCAGCAACAGGGAACTGCAAAAGAAACTTGTATTTTTACTTTCCACTCTTCTCTATCATTTAAATTATTTACAGTGAAAAAACTGGTGAGTTAGCCACTTCAGATTTAATGTTAAAATTAAAAATATATGTTTTGGACTGGATGCAATGGAGACTCCACCCTTAAACTACATATCAGTAAATGAGAGTATTCCTGAAGTATAGAGTGAAGAACAATAATACATTTCAGGGACATAATCAGCTCCAGGGTGGAAAGTACAAAGTGTTCTACATGGCTGATATTTGAGCAAATCATTTTCTTCCATTTTATCCTACTTATTGGCAAATTATAGAGAATTGGACCAGAGAGTAACGAAGGTCTTTTGCAGTTCTTATACGCTATAAATCATGAGTCAGACTAGCCAGAAAGATCAAAATGAAGGGCAAAGGTTAAAGGAGCTGGACTGGAGAAATAAATATATTATCATTTAGAGTGCAGTGAAATACTGTATAACTCCAGAAGACCTATGCATTGTAAAAATAATATGAAAAGCACACTTCAGGGCAGATGCTGTCAATTCCACTCCATAGTAAATAATTTTTTTGCTTTAATAGCAAATGTAAATAATTTCAGCTTTGTACATTCTCAAGTTTTTCAAATAAATGTCCTTACCATTTTCTCAATTCTTTCTCTTTGAAACAACTCATTTTTTAAAAAGAAATGAATTCACCCACATAAAATTGTCCAAAAAAAGGGAATCACAAGAATGCATATTTGCTTTATATTTCAGCTTTCTCCAATTTGATAATGTTGCTGATACTGTCGAGTCAATAATAAGCTTTCTACACATTGAGTAGAATATATTTCACAACCTCAAATTATCTAAAGGTAAAATATCATCACCATTCAAGAATCTACCCACCCTTTTTTGCTTGTTAAGTAGGAAATTCTCAAATTTCAAATGGGCTTAGTTCTAAATTATAGTGTTGGTACTACGGGTTAAATCTAGGGCATTAGCATTGAGCTACACCCATTCTTTTTATTATTTATTTTGTGACAGGGTCTCATATGGGCTTAATAATCTCCCTTAGTTATTGTGGGGTGATCAGGTATGCAATCTCCTGAGTGAGTGTACCATGAAGGCTAAATAAAAAGAGACAAATGGAATGATTTCAGGGTTCCATAAGGATCAAAGCCATCTCACATAATCTATAATTCTCTCAGGCCTAAGACCATGACCTTCTCTGGGTCGCCCAGATTTATTTGGTTATCAGGGTAAGGGAGAGGAGTACTCAAGAAGGGCAGGACCACTCTAGGGCTCCTCTAAGTAAGGTATGAAGTTAATACACTGAAGAATGCGATGCATGAGGCTATAGTCTTCATCTAGTTGAGACCTGCCCCAGGTATCCTTGGCCGTGAGCTTGTCTTGTCCTTTGAGGCTTTCTGTCTTCATCCACCTCTACAGGTTCTAGTAGGGATTAGTGACTCACAGAGTCTGCCATTTCCAGATAAGGAGCCTAGATCTTGGACAGATTCACAAATGAACATGGAAAGCCAATTGGTTAATAATAAATCCTGTTCAGAGCCATGCTGTATTGGTCTCCAACAGTCTTCCTAGGCTGCCAAGGTGATGTCTAAATTTGTGATACAAATCTCCCAAGTGCTGGGAGATTGGCCACGTCCATGCCTGGCCAGAATTTCATTTTTAAATCAGCTTTCTAAAACTAAAAGTACATTTCTCTACCATAGAAAGTAGTATAAGTGCCATGCATCCTTAAAGTAAACCAAGAAAGTCAATGATTTTCAGATTCTTCTTCTGCAAAACAAGGATCACAATATTTATGTCCCAGAAAAGGACTACAGGATGCTCTGAGGTAACGTTAAGTGGTCAGTTCTTTCCTGCTGGTGGCTTCTTGCCTCCCCTTTATAATAGGTTTTGACTCATCGCCTACTATTCTGAAATCAGAGGAATTTTTATGGTTATTTGTTTTCTCTACATTGAAATTATGGTATTAATTAAGGTATGAAAATGAGCTTTCCTAATTGCAGATCAAGCAGCATGTGAAAGATGAGGACCATGTCAGCAATAGAGAAGCGAAACAGGTCTCAGAGCTTCCGCCAAGCTCTCTGGTGATGATGACTGCTATGATTAGCCACCCACACTCATCAGGCCCTGAAATTAGAATTAGGTTCAAAACCTCTGGTCTGTCATTGACCAGATATGGAAGCTAGAATAATATAGTTGACTTTCTGTACCCATTTTCCTCACCCAAGTAAGACGGTAATAGTACCTACCGCTAAAGTCATATTTAAAGATTAGATAAAGTAAAACTACTTATCAGAGTGGGTTTTGGACACATTTCTATAGTTTCAGGCTATTGATTATGATTCTGTTGCCTTTCAACTAAAAAGTTTAAAAAGTAAAATATGAATATACTGTTAAATTTTGTTGTACAACATAGCGGTTACGTTTGAAAAGTATACTTGTTAGAACAAAGTTCCGCAGGATATTTCATATTTGTAAATTCAGGACTTGGGGATTTATGAATTTCTAGTGCACCTCGGTAAATCAGTGCAGAGGTATAAATCTCAGCTCACAATTTAGGTTCAAAAACTGTAATTGTCTTGAGTTTTCTGTAACAATTTATTTTTACAGTGGTTTTCAACCATGATGAAAGCAGAAGGAACAACTTGTGCAATCCTGTGGCATCTAATGCTTGGCGCTATATGTTCATATAGACACCCATTAAGACACGTTACTGGGTCCTTGGTCATGATTTCACCGAGGCCACCCATACATGTTGGTTTTCCTTTCAATTGGCCTCATGACAGGAGACTCTGCTACTTCCATGGCCCACTGGAATTTTTCTGCTCCTTTCATCGCCTCCCTGAGGGTTTGGCCTGGAAGCAAAGGGCACAATATTTTCTCTCTGGAATCTGCCATCATCGGTACCGACCTTGCTTCTTTAGATCTCATTTCCACTGAGGTATGGAAAATCTTGGAGAGCTCTTGAGAACACAGGCAGACACTGATGGCTTTTTTCAATTGAAAATGAAAGGAATTTAGAGAGTGTTTATATGTGTGTTGTATGATGAGACCCTAAAGAAGAGAATAGAGAAGAAAAATAAGACCAAACTGAGATTTTCGGGTTATTTCTGAGTCTGTAGTAAGAAGCTATTTTTTTTTCCTTTTTATTCTATGCCTTTACCCTTTCTATGGTTCTACTTTTTATTTGGTGTGCTAAATAGTTTCTTGTTAGTATTATTCAAAGGCTGTTCTGAGCCATCCTGGCATACATTTTCCTTATTTGTATCCCAGCCAGTTCCAGAGCTTCCTGAGAGACGTCGTTCATACTGATGTCCTTGTCACATCATCGATCTCATCTTCACCCTCATCGTCATCCTCGCTGATTTCTTCTCTGCAGTCACCCTCATTTGTTCTGATTGGCAGCCTCTCCAGGTTCATTTACATGATGTCTCTCTTCCCACTTGCATTTTTGAGCTAGTTTTCAGTTCTTGAAGTTCTGTTATTTTCTAGGTCAACTTGATTTATGTTTACAGCACTGTGAGAAACTATATCAAATGTTCTCTCCTGTTTTATCATTCAAAGGAGTCTTATCACTTGTCCCTGAAACACCAAGGGCAACTTAAGACATTTCTCATTTTTGACATTCTTTTTCCTGAGGTAGCTTTACACTGTACACTATTGAACATCGGTTTGAATGGCTTAGAGCCTCACCTTTTGAAACTCACTGGAAATACAGATGTTGGGTTACCTGGTCCTGAAAGAGGAGAGATTTTAGAAAGTAAAGTTTTGTATCCTAAGTATCAGAAATATGTCCACTTCTAATAGCATAACATTTCCCCATGAAGCCTTAATATATACATTTGTGTAAATATATACTATGCATACAGTTGTATATGTTCAGGATTTCACAAGTCAGATGTTTATCACTAATGAAAATACTAGAGTTAAGCATCTTAAAGAATGAAAGGTGTATTTTGGCTCACAGGTTCAGGAGGTTCAGTCCATGGTGACTTGGCTCCATTGCCTTTAGGCCTGCAGTGAGGTTGACATATCACAGCACCTTGGGCCATGGTATTAAGTGAAACAAACCAGACAAGTTTCACCGCAGGATCTATCTTATATGAGAAACCCAAAGTATAAATAAAGAACAAAATAAAAGATAACAAGAAATAGAGAGATGTTTTTCAAGTAGGAAAGAGACTGAAAGATGGAGGAAGGGAGGAAAGAGAGGAGGGAAAGGGCATGAAGTAAACTGAGATGTGTTTTTAACTCCCCACAATGAATGTAATCATTATGTCATGCAAATGTGTACTAATAAAAAGTAAAAACTAATAATAGTGATACTAATAACAGCAGAGAGCATGGTGGAACAGGATGCTCATGCGTGACATCTAGGAATCAGAGGGAAAGGGAAACAGCCACAGAGGAGGAGGCCACGAACCACACATACCTTTCAACTGTACACTCAGTGACCCCTCATCCAGCTAGGCCCCAACTAAGCCTGGTCAGCTATGAACTCACGATTCACTAGCGGCTTCATGCTGCATTACGTTCCTTACAAGGAGGCTTTAGGGGGATGATCTGACTTCCAACCATAACAAGGATCTAGCATTTCTATTTCATTTTGTTTTAATTTTAAACAAAACAAGCTAGAATACTTACTTATGGGTAGGAATACAAAGAAATAAGCCAAGCACTTTAAAAAATGGTGTGACCCAGATTCTATATAATCAAATGAGACAATAATGTTGTACTTCCTCAAGCCATGCCCCTAAGCACACTGAAACTCATGAGGGTCTTCTGCTTTTAACATTCAGTTCAATTACATGGCCCTCAAGGGGTGGATTGTATTGTTTTGCGTGTAGCCAGGTGAAAGATAAAGCTCTAATTTATGTTTTGGTTCAGAAACTATCAGAAATATTTTTAAAGCCAGGCATAAAAGAGACAAAGCAAGCTGTTGCTTCAAATATCAGAAAGCGTACTGACTTTTCATAAAATTTGACACAAAACATCTGCCAGATAAAAGAGAAGAAAAGGAATCCTTGAGTTCACTGCACCTTTGCAACAAAATTAACAACTAAAAAACTCATCAGTTGATAACTATCTTTCAAATTATTCCTGTCTTATGACACGGTATAATTTTTGTAATTGTTACAAAATACAAGACACATACAAGCATAGAGGTTGGGATTTTTATTTTTAAAGAAAGAAAAACAGCCAATAGATATAATTATTAAAAACCCAATCTCCTTGGACTCATAGTATGAACAAATAAGCATCATGTGAAACTACGTAGCAAACATGTGAAACTTGCAAATCTGTGCATTGACTTATGACATTTTCAGTAACACAGTTAATCCCTGTTCAGCTATCGTCGGTGTGGAGAAGCCACTCCCTGTGCTGTTTTGTCTCAAGTCAAACTGATTATTATTTCCCCGTAATTAATACTGAATCTTTTAAAGATAGATTCAGTTATGATTTCTTATTTCTATTGTCTCAGAGGGAGTTTATAGTATCTACTACTACATAGGAAACACCCATACCTATGGTGTTGGGTAAATTTTATAGGTATGTGAACAGAAAAAAAATGGGTTATCAAAAGTTAGAAAATACTTTATAAAAAGAAGGTTGAGTTTTGAGTAATTTTACTTTTTTTGAGTTTCAAGTTTTTATAGCTAAGCATGTGGTTTATACAAATAACACACAATGCAAAGACTCAAAACTCATGCTTAAATCAGAAAATAAGTAAGATTTCATATTTTCCTGAGTTGGGGCTGTTCAAAATTTAAGCAGGTGTTTTTACTCTGCTTGGTTCTTCAGTATATTTGACTCAAAGAAAAAGCCCTTCAAGTGGTAACTCACCCATGTCTAAGTAAAGTTCTGTTGATTTCTAAGGAGATTTTGAAAATAAAAATAGTATGTTAGCAGTATAACTCTACAGTATTTTCATTGCATTAGGTTTTGTAAGTAATCAAGAATGATTTAAAGTATAGGAAGGAACATTTGTTGGTTATGTGCAAAAGCCATGTCATTTTACATGAGATTTAATTTTGGTGTCCACAGGGGACCCTGGGGGGTGGGGATATAGCTCAGTGGAATAAGCACTTGCCTAGCAAGCGCAGGGTCCTGAGTTCGATCCCCAGTACTGCAAAAAAAAAAACACAGGGGACCCTGGACTCAACCTCCACCCAACCCACATACACCGAAGATCAAGGGGTGAAAGCAGCTACATTGGCCTTCCGTCATGTGAGACCCCTGAAAGTAGACACACCTGTAAGGCAGCATCCTCTCCAGACAAGGAATTTGCTAGCACCTTGATCCTGTGCTTCCAGTCCTCTGAAAGTGTGAACAATAAATTTCTACTATAAAAAAGCATGTTGAAAAATGTCTCCTTATACTAATCTTATGAAGCACGTTATATTTTTATGTATTTATATATATTTCATATTTATGTATATTTATATTTTGTATATGTATTTTATGTATTTATATGTGATTACATGTAAGTACATATTTATACTTATTGAATAACTAAGAAATATAGATTTTGTGTATTGAATAACTAAGCAATATAGATTTTGCAAAGCTTTTTGTTTTTTCATGGTTTTCATGGCAATAGTAGCAATATTACTTTACATTATTCTTGGAATGCTAAGATAAGTATAATACTATCTGCTCTCCAATTGTAAATAGTGTAATAGGAGAGACAGATATAGCTTTATAAATAAATCAATTACAATCTAAACCAAGAGTAACAGTAGAAAATATGCAAAATGCAATGATTCATACAGTTTTCAGTGAAGCAGTGAGGAGTGAAATAGATTATTAAGCAGGTTATATTTTAGCTACATGTTATAAAGTAAAGTGAATTTTCTTTTTTTTTCTTTTTTTTTTTTTTTTTCCCGGGACCGGGGATCGAACTCAGGGCCCTAGTGCTCAGCGGCAAGCACTTAGCCCACTAAGCTGTACCTCCAGCCCAAAAGTGAATTTTCTACATAAGTATCATGCACTGAACTGCATATGCCAATGATAATATTCTAGAGTCTTTGTACCTGCTCTCTCAGAATGTGACCTTATTTAAAGATAAGGCCTTTATAAAGTTAAAAAGAAATTTAGAAGGGTCAAAAGGGTAGATCCTAAAATATAACTGGAATCATTAAAAAGGGAAAATTTGGAGACAGAGACAAACATACAGGGGAGTCAATGTGAAGAGACAGGAAAATTATGCCCATTCAATAGCCCAGGAAAGAGACTAAAATAAATCTTTCCTTCACAACCCTCAGAAGAAACGAGTCTGGCAGACATCTTCCTGACTTTGGACTTCTAGGATCCAGAACTGTGTAATATTAGCCTTCCCCTCCCCTCCCCCCTCCCCTCCCT
>PVLD010008589.1:0-82927 GCA_004027595.1 Dinomys branickii
AAAAAAAAAAAAAAAAAAAAAAAAATAAATCACTGGATTGCAGCCTATTCCATGAGGGGCGTCTATCACTCAAATAATACCGAATAGGAGGTATAAAGCTTGGAATGTGGAGGGTGCCTCCCCACACATGAAGAGCCTTTATTAACCAAGTCCTAGTCTCAGTGCGACCTCGGTTTGATACTCACATTCTATAACACAACAGAACTGCTTCCAACAGGTATGAAGTGTGGAATTCGGCTTTTGACAAGAAAGCTGGGTAAAGCTCCTCCAGAGGCTGGAATGCCACAAAGGGAGATGCAGTTAGGCAAGAGGAGCGGGACAGGAGGACTGGACGGGCAGTTCCGACAGAGGCGAGCCAAGCTTGGGGAGAGCTGACCACGTGAGACGCAGGCAGACCTGGGGGGTTAGAATTCCAAGTCCCAGCAGTAAAACCAGAAATGAGTCGAGTATTGAGCACAAAGCCTGAGAAGGCCTTAGGGAGGGTAGAAGAATCGATCAGCGCCGTCCAGAACCAAACGCGTCTGTCTGACACACACACACACACACCGCGCTGGGCTTGCTGGCAGCAGCCAGTAGGACAGTGACCACTGTAACCAGCTCGTGCCTAACCCACTTGCAATCACCGCCTAGAGCAAGCTGCTGCGCGGGCCACAGGGCCGGCCTGAGCAGGTCACCCGCCCCTTTCCTTCCCTGCCTGAGACTTGGCCCCCACCGCAGACCGACCAGGCGCGCCGAGGGCTCTGGCGCGAGCCGGCCCCCGCTCGGCCGGAAACCTCCCCGACGCGGACGGCGGTTAGGGGAAGGGGCGGGCGCAGGCGGCGGCGAAGGATGCACGCGCGGCTCCTGGGGCTGTCGGCCCTGCTGCAGGCCGCCGAGCAGAGCGCGCGTGAGTGCGGGGCGGCCGAGGCCGGCGCTGCGAGCGCCCCCTCAACTCTCCCCACGGCCCTGCGCCGGGTGCGTGCGCCTCTCCGCCCGGCTCGGCCTGCGCCCAGCCCCGCGCCCGGCTGCGCCACGGAGAACCCCGCGGGCCCCGGGTGGACGACGCAGGCGCCCCGCGTGGGTGCCCGACCCCGGGCAGATTTGCATGACTCCCTCCGTCCCCACCGCGCGCGACCCCCGGGACGCACGGCTCCCCCGAGGACGCGGCGCTCCCCGCCCTGCACGGCTCCCCGCGGGTGCGGGGCTCTCAGCCCATCCCGGGCAGCGCGGCCGCGCGTTTCCCCCGGGCCGGGGGAGGGGATTCCGGGGAGCAGCGCTCCCTTTGGGTTCAGGCCCGCTGGGGCCCCCGCGTGCGTGGGGCCGGACCGGGCGGGGGCGGGGCAGCGCGCTCCTTCCGCGCCTTCTTCGTTTGAACCCGGGCTCCTCCCGCGGCCGACGGCCTCCGCCCACTTCCGCCAGCTCCGCCGCGTGTCTGCCAGCCGGGGCGGGGCCGCGCCTGGGCGGGTCGGGAGTGGCTGGGAAGCCGGGGACCCAGGGGCCGCGGTCGGACCTGGGCTGGGCCAGGCGCCCCCGCGCACCTCGGCAGAGCTGAGCCGAGCGGACCGGAGCAGGGCGCTGGACCCAGCTCGGGCCTCCGCGCAGTTCGCAGTCGTGCCCACGCATCCTCTCCATTCTTTGACATGGAGAAGCTCAAATCACAGTCACGAAAGGGGCCCGGGGAACCAGCGAAGCCACAGACCCCGCAGCCCGCGCGGACTCGCTGCTGGCACACGGGTGGGCGCTGAGGACGCACAGGACGGGCCGGGCCTGGCGGATGGAGTGGGGTCCGCTAGACTCCAAGCCTGGGCCCTAACCCTCTCCTAAGCGTTAGCCCTGGAAAGCTCCCCTGCGCCCAACCCAACCTCCCAGGCTGCAACCCTCAAAGGTCTGAGTGGAGCCAGCTGCCCGGTGCTCACACGTGCTGCCCGCAAGCCCCGGCGCCTTTATTTTCCTCCAGTTAAATTTATAACTGCAGATGAATGGACTTTAGCGTGACATTTCTATACACGCGTGTATTGTGCATCGGTCGTGTCTGCCCTGCCCCTCACCCTCACGTGTCCCCCCCCCCTCCAGTCACTAACAATAGCGCCTCTTCCACCCCTAGTCCCTTTTTTTTATGTTTGCCACATAAAAGATTGTAACACGTGTGACAACTGTTTTTCTGTGTCTGGCGTGATGTCCTCTGGTTCCACACACCTTCCTGCAAATGACAGAACTCTGTTCTCTGTGGCCAGGCAATTCCGTGTCTGCCCAACTGCTGGTGGGCACTTAGGCTGGTCCCAGAGGTCGGCTGGTGCGAATAGTGCCACAGTTCCACTTGGATGTGCCGGTGTCCCGTGCTTCGGCCATGCATCCAGCCTGGGATCCTGCAGCACGTGGGAGCCCGAGTTGTACTTTGAGGCACCTGTGTCAGGAGTTGGGGCTAAAAATGCATGGATTTATTTTGGATGCGATGCTGCTTTTGTTACCGTGGTGCTGTGGTATATTTTGAAATCAGGTACTGTGATGCCTCTAGCAATAACCTTTTTGCTCAGTACTGCTGTGGATACTCAGGGTCCTTGTGCTTCTTTGTGAGTTTTGTATTTTTCTTGCTCTGTGAAGAATATTGTCGATATTTTGATGAAAATTGCATCGACTAGATCATGTTGGGTAGTATGGCTACTTTAACACCCCCTCCCAGTACAGGGAGTTGAATCCAGGGCCTGGTGCATGCTAGGCAAGTGCTGTCTACCACTGCACTACATCCCCAAATTTCACTTGGAGACAGGGTTTTCCAAGTTGCCCACATTAACTTCAAGCTTGGCAATCCTCCTGCATCAGCTTCCCAAGTAGCTGGGATTGCTGGCATCTGCCGCCATGCCAGCTGTGTTAACAATATTAATGTCCCAGTTTAGGAACATGGGAGATCTTCTACCTTCTGGTGTCTTCTTAGATGTCTTTAGAGTTCTGTAATTTCCTTTGTAGAGGTCTTCCACATCTTCAGTTGGATTTATTCCTGGATATTATGTGTGCATGTGTGTGTATGTGTATGTGTACATGTGTGTATACGTGTGTGTGTGTGTGTGTGTGTGTGTGTGTGGTGAATGGGATCCTGATTTTCCCTGACTTTTTTCTCAGTGAGTTCATCAGTGCTATATTAAAAAAGCGACTGATTTTTGTGTATTAATTTCCTATCTTGCCCCTACTGAATTTATTAGCTCCAACTGCCTTTTTTAGAGTCTTTAAGGTTTTCTCTATACAATCATATCATCAGCAAATACGGTAATTGGGCTTCCTCCATGATGGTATGTTCTGTGTTTCTTCCTTTTGCCTAACTGCACTGGCTAAAGTTATACTGAACGAGTGGTGACGGTGCACCCCGTCGTGCACCCAATCTTGAGGAGTGCTGATCTCAGCAGCCGCAGTCCTTTTGGGAAGTCCAACACACTCCTGCTGTCCCCTCGCAGCAGCGCTTGGCCCCAGCTGGGTCCGGCAGAGTCTTGGTGGTTCAGATGCTGTGTTGTTGATCAGATTGTTCTGCTTCTGGTTTTTAATGAGAGAGTTGGTCAGATTGGGTGACACAAGGACCCAGGAGAGGCTCAGGGAAGCAAGGTTTATGTCCTCACAGGCGGCACAGTCAGGAGGTCTGACAGGGCCACACGGATGGTGCAAGGTCATCAGGAGGCAGAAGCCTGGAGCCTTCCACAGTAGGCAGGGCAAGAGGGTGAAGACTTGAGCAGTTCCCCTGGGGTGTGGCCGTCACCCAGCACCTCCCCCTGGCCTCTGGGAACCGACTCTTGTGGCATGTGGGCCACAGACAGCGGGTGGCTCCCCCCATGCATTGTCTTGGCACCCCTGTGCTGCCTCTGAGAAATAGCTGCCATGAGAAGGGCACTCTCTCCCAGCCAGGAAGCCTGCGAAGCGTCAGAGCACCTTCACACACAGACAGCTTGGCGGTGTGTACAACGCGGAACCCAATCTCCCTCCTGCTTCTCCTAATCTTGTCTCTTCTTCCCCCAGGCCTCTGCACCGTGGCTTACTTCTTTGCCACAGGAGAGACCCTCTGGGCGTGGCTGGCCCTCTCTGTCCTTCTGCCCGGCCTCTTGGTCCAGGGTCTGAGCTACCTGTGGTTCCAGGCAGACGGGCATCAGAGCCGGCGCTGGCTGGTGGTGCTGCATATCCTGCAGCTGGGCGTCTGGAAGCGGTAAGTGCAGGGCCTCTGGGTTTCGGGGCACAGAGGGAAGCACCAGCTCTTCGGGGCGTCTGGTCCCTGGGACCAGGAAGTTCACTTCCGCCCTGCTCTGCCCCCGCCCCCGCCTCCCCCCCCTCCAGTCCCACCCACTTCTGTGAGCATCTCTAACATCCACAAATGCTTTTTCTTGCCTTCAGCCGAATTCTGGTTTGCTTTTCTTTCCATGCATTCTTCAGCTCTGGAGCCACGTGAGGGAAGCTGCTCTCTGCTTACAAGCCTGGCACCTTAGTTGGAGAAAGCAGCACAGGCTTAGTGCTGATGAGACAGACGGGTCCGGGGGCATCTGCCGCAAGCCTGTGTTTCAGAAAGAAGTCATCTGCAAGCCAGTGCCCATTCTTGCCCCCACAAAGCAGCACCCAGGGTGGCCCTGTGCTGCCGCTTACCTACAGTCCCGGGCCACCTCTGCAGCCTGGGTGGTGTCCTTTCCACTGGAGTCCTGGACATAGGGAATCATCACAAGAAACATGGCCTTGAGGTCACACAAAGGGCGTATTCCAGCCCCCAGCCACCTCGCTGCCCTGTGGGGTTGAAGGGAATGTTTTTTAAAGAGAAGAATCTGAGGTTTCATTCAGTGAAGCCTGAAGCCTAGCTTTATTAAACCATAGTCAGGATTCCAAGGAGTTCTGCCAAGGGCTGCTGTCTGTCCCGGGCTGTGCCCTGTCTGCTCACAGCACTTTCTCTGGAGGCCCTGAAGCAAGTACTAGAGGGCCTGCGGCCAGGCCGGAATGAGAGGCCCGGGGACCAGTCCGCCCTACTTAAGCGCGCTGTCAAGTGGTAGAAGGTGCTTCCAAGGAAGGTGCCAATGGCCACTCGAGTTTCCTGGGGTTCCTTGGGGGTGTCTACAGCGTGGATGTGGCACCAGGAGTCCATGTGGGTTCACCAGTTTCCCTGAGCCGGACAGACCCTGTTGCCCCAGCCCTGCTCCTGAGAAAGGCCCAGCTCTGACTCCCAGGAGATCACCCTGGGCGCAGCTCCTTCCCATGGCTGCCTCTGACCCACCGAGGTCACCTGCCCTTCCCTTCTGTCGTAAAACCAGAAGGGCTGTGGCTCAGCACATGGCCTGGGCCCAGGTGGTCACCCAGGATAGGACCCAGAGACAGGCAGCCTGTGCAGGGAGCACCGCCTTCCCTCTAAGCAAATGCCTGATAGACCAGAAAAAGGCTTCATCCGTGGCATTGCCAGACAGGCCTCCTGAATGGCTGTCAGGTGACTGCCTCCAGAGACTAACCCAGCAATTTCCTGGTATATACTTAGAAATCTATATGGAGAAGCGAAGAAAGATGTGAAAATCAGAAATCAGAAAAAAACAACTGGTCATATAGATCTAATGTTTTAAAAGAGGTTAGAGCGACCAAAAACACTGTACACATAGTTTAAAAGGATAAAAAATTTAAAACCAAAAATAATAAAGAAGTGAGAAGAAACAAAGAAAGGGGACAAAATTTTGGAGCAGAAGATAGAGCCACAATGCACAGCCTTTAGAAATGAGCCGCCCATTTGGCTTTTAGCTTCAGGACGCCAGCGCGGTGCAAGAAGCTGCGGCATCTGTGGTGGTACTGGGTTTGCAAATAAAGCACACAGAGCTCTGCTCTCGCAGTGGAGAGCCCGCAAGTGAAAGCGGAAAGCAGTGCCTCCTCCGCATTCAGGGACTATGTAGCGTTAGGACCCAAAGACGACGCCTAACTGTTCCAGAGCGAACCGTTTTCCAAATTGCCGTTTGGTGGAAGCGCCTGCAGGGGGCGCCAAAACAATTGTGTTTCGCACGGGAAATGTGGAAGAATCCACCAGAAACAGAAAACTCAGGAACACAGGCCTCTTAATCGAAAGCTTTTTCAAAATGTAAGGTTTTAAATAATACATTTTTAAAATTCTAAGTAATATAAACTGTACCCTTAGTAAATCAGACTGTTCAAGAGAAACTGTTAGTGACATCGTGTTTAAAGCACAGTTCCGTATTTCTGTTTGGGAGTTTTGTTTCCACGCTAGTGCCATGTGCTACCAACAGCTTTTTACTCTTTTAGAAGCCTGTAAATGCACTTGGGAACTCAGCTCAGGGTGATAGAGAATACCTAGTACCTCACGGTGCATCTCGGCTTAACGATTTTCTAGTGGAAGTTAAAAGGTATGTGAGTGAGTGAGTAAGTATGTGTGCGCTACTGGACATTGAACCCAGGGCCTTTGTGCTGAGCTAGATTCCCAGCCCTTTTTTATTTTTAATACAAATTCTCTCTAAATTACCAAATTGCCCAAGCTAGGCTCAAACTTGAGATCCTCCTGCATCAGCCTCCCAGGTACTGGATAATATTTCGTCAAAGGAAATTCAAGGTAAACTTTAAGGCCGTGTAACACAAGCTTTAACACTGAGAGGTGGACACTGTTGACTATTTCAAAGCACATGAGCTGAGCATGGTGGCGCACACCTGCAATCCCAGCACTCGGACGGCTGAGGCGGGAGGATCACTGGGAGTTGGAGACCAGCCTGGGCTACATAGTGAGTTCAAGGCCGGCCTGAACTGCATAGTGAGACCCTGTCTCAAACTAGGTAAAGAGGTAGACAGACAGACAGAGAGACGGGGGCACGTGAGGCCCTGTAGAGCCTTTGTGAGAAGCCTGCATGGTTGGCTGTTTTGGCGCTGACACCATCAGAAGTGTCCGAAGAAGAGCAGACCATTTTTCTCCAAGCTGTGGGCTGAGGGAGTGTGGGTTACTCGAGCTGTTAGTAGGGAAGGACCAACACGTACTGATAGCCGTGACTCCAGAGCCCCGAGCAGTCACAGGCCTTGTCAGCGCCGCACCGGCTTGCAGCCTCGCTCGGCTTCAGGACTGGAGGCCCTGAAGGTGGGGAGACAGCGGCACGGAGCAGTCTGGAGCCTGTGGAAGGCAGCATGACCAGGACGGCGAGTGGGGAAGGCAGTAGGGCCGGAGGATTCGCCCCGAGGATGGGCCCAGCGCTTTCCACGTCCCCCAGAGCTTGTTAGGAAGCAGGCTCTCCGGTTGCACCCTGGCCTGTGTCCCAAGCGCAGCCCTGTCATTCTCCAACACAAGCTCGGCTGGGCCCCAGCACCAGCTCAGGGTCCTGAGGGTGCTGTGCGGGGCCAGGGTTCTCACCCTGCTGCCCACCCATGTGGGCAGGGCCAGGACACTGTAACAGCTGCCGGGAGCAAGAGCCTGGCGGACGGGGAGACCCGCTCGGGTCTGGGGAGAGCATTCTGGAGATTGGCCAGCCTTGAGGGATGGGAGCCTGGGCTGGGAGCTCGGGTGCTGCCCACAGGCCAGAGTCCCTGAGAGGGCCGAGCGTTGGACAGAAGGAGGTGGCAACAGAAACCCAGCAAGGGAAGTGTGGTCCCGAGTAAGGTTGGGGCCTGGCCAGGCCCGAGGTCGGGGTGCCGCCAGCACCTGGTGACTGAGCTCCCGTCTTCCTCCCCACCCCAGCCCTCCACAGGCTCCCCCACTCGGGCCAGTGGCCTGGGCCCAGGTCACGCCTCTGTGCTGGGTGGTGGCAGCCCTGGGACCGCACAGGCCGTTCCCTTCCCAGATGTGGCCCCACCCAGGGAGTGTCCTGTTGACCCCTTTGCCCCCATGACCACCTGTCCCCGCGACCACCTGCCCACTGCCCAGCACAGCTGCGCTTCCCAGCCAGCTGCCCGGCCTCCTGCCTGACACCCGCTCCAGCTCTACCGAAGCCACTCGCCTCCGTGTCCTCTTCCGACTTAGGCCTTTTCTGTGTCTGTTCGCTTCCCTTAGGCCTCCAGAAAACATCTTCCACTTTCTCATCCTCGCTCTCATCTGTAACACACGGAAGCCAGGTGTGGCGGCGCACACTGTGGTCCCTCCGCTTGAGAGGCTGAAGCAGGAGTTTAACAATTCAAGCCCAGCCTGAGTGAATCAATGAGACCCTTAAGAATAGGGATAGCCTGGAGATATAGCTCAGCGCAAAGGCCCTAGGGTTAACCTCCAGTACCTCAGTACTGAGAAAAAAGTATCTTGACCCAAAGGAGCCTTCTGGGAGGGCAGGTGCTGAGCGGGAAGAAGAGCATGCAGCTACACTGCTGGCTCGTGTGTTTTTTCTTCCCATTAAATTCGCATCGGGAATCGTGGCTTCAAAGACTCAGTAAGAAATCAGTTCACCCCAGGCTTCCATGTCATGAAAAATGAAAATGTTTTTCCCACGCATCTTTCCTGGGCATTTCAAAGAGGACTCCCCACCTTCAGCCTGGACCTGGACATGGCAGTGCTGGCCACAGATCAGTCCCACAGCCATCGGGGGTCTCGAGAAGCCCCTGGTGGGAGCTTTTCTAGGTGACCCCAGTGGTGCACGCAGCTCAGGCTCAGGGTTGGGGACTGAAGCCCCCTCAGGGTTTCCAGACAGGGCGAGACCAGCTTTTCTCCCAAAAGGGCTGCCGGGCAGCAGCAGGAAGGGTCACCCCACTGTCCCCACGCATTCTCAAAGTCCACAGTGTCCAGGGTGACCCCAACAGTTTGCATAAGATGAGCCCATCTGCAAAGGCTTCTGGGATGGTTTTGTGGAAGTAGGAGCGGAGGGGCATTTCCCAGCTCCAGTCACTCGGGCCTCTTTGTGACAGGGAACCAGGCCCTCTGCTTGCCCGCCTGCTGTCCGTATGCCACAGATCCAGGGCATGCAGTGTGCTGTGCTCCAGGAGGACCAGATGGGTTTTTGTTCCTGTGCTCTAAAGCAATGGCTGATCCAGGACTTGCAGCCAACCTCTGTGGAAGGAGTTCATCCCTGTCCCGAGGGGCTCCGGGCACAGCCAGGGTTACCGCAACCTGGGCCTCTGCCCTGCAGCAGCTCAGAGAGAGCCCCCTCTGCTTGGGCTCCTGGCTCTCCCATCCTTTGCCTTCAGCCCTCCAAAAGGGGGAGAGCAAGCACCCCAGGAGGCCCCAGATGAGCATGCAAGGTCCATTACAACTGACATCCTCAGCTTGCTCTTGGCTTGGCGACCCCCCAGCTGTGACCCCATGACATGGCGTGCACACGATGCCTGTCTGGATGCTGCCTTCATTTCTGCAGATGAGAGGGCAGCCCCGTGGACCTGCACGCTCTGGCTCCATGTCACGCTTCCTTTCTCCTCTGCAGGCACTGGGACGCCTTGGCCGCTCTTCAGAGGGGACAACAGGCACCTCGCCCAGGCCACTTGCAGCTGCAGGAGGCCGACCTGGCAGCACTGCGGCTCCTGGAGGCCCTGCTGCAGAGCAGCCCCCACCTGCTGCTGCAGACCTACATCTCTCTGGCGTCGGGCTTCACGGACCCTGTGGCCGGTGAGCAGCTTCCCAAGGGGGCAGAACACGCACCCTGGTCAGCATAGCGCCCCCAAGCGAGGTCCCAGCTAGAGGGAATCGGGCAACCATGCTGCACTTACTGGGGCAGGTTTTCATAAGAGCTTCAGTGTCCCAGAGAGAAACACCAGGAATGGTCTTTGCTCACGATGCTTTGGCACCTGCTGTCTATTTGATTCCTTTGCAGGGGTCAGCGCACTGCTGTCCTGGTCCTCACTGTCGTGGGCCCTTGTGTCCTACACCCGTGTCCTAGATGTCATGAAGCCAGGCCGCCGGGCTGTGCCGTGGACAGCCCTCCTCTGCCAGCAGCTCTGGCGGATGGGCATGCTGGGGACCCGCGTGCTGAGCCTGGTTCTGTTTGGCAGAGCTTACCGAGTTTGGGTTTTGGTGGTCGGAGGTAAGTGGTGCTTGCAATTCAGCCATCTACTACTGAATGCCAAACCACCCCAGAACTGAACTTATTAAAAATAACCGTGCACAGTCCTCAGCCCCAGGGCTGGGGCCAACTGGGCTCTCTGCAGTCACAGGGCCTTGACCACAGAGAGGCCTGAGCACAAAGGTGCACCGTCACTCACACCTGGCACCCAGCATTCCCCTTGGGACTTTGCTCCAGCCAAGCAGCCTGGGCTCCCCTGGACAGCTACAAAGGATGAGCATCCAGCATAGGAGACCCTGGTGCTGCACACTTGGAGAGGCCCAGCCACAGCCTCAGGAGTTGTGGGAACAAGCCGAGTGGTCTCTGGGGCTGCTCTGTGTCAGGCTGATTGTTCCTGTGGAAGAGCTGTCACTAGACAGCAGGGAGCCACAGCATCCACCTGGACCTGGTACATGGCAGTGTCTCTGCGGCGCTGCTCACCGCCTCCAGAGGGGCTTCAGCCCCTTAGAATGTTGAATCTGGGACCCTGTTCCTCTTTCATATGGGATGGCCCCCCAGCCCCCAGCCCAGAGGCACAGGTCCACACGGTGACAGCAGGGAGGCTCTCTGGCTCCGAGCACTCCTGAAGTGGCCTGTGTGTCCTCCCAAGGACAGCGGTCTCCGCTGGTCATTGGTGAATGTGCCCCACAGGAAGGAACAGTGTACTCTTGTTTTAAGAAAACTAAAGACATTGAGAAATATTTGCCCCTTGGGCCCCGGGCAAACTTTTAATAGAGTTATTGGCAGAAAAGACCATTTTTAAAAAACAACTCAGCTCCTAAAGAGAGATGAGTATGTCAATGTCATCCATTTTAACTCAGCTTGAGCTCCAGAAGGCTGCCTCACGTGAAAATACAGGAGTAAGAGTTAAAGCTGGATGGCACAGAGCCTCCCTTGGGGTGTGGAGGCTTTGGCTCATGTAGTAACAATTCAGAAATGGAACCGGCTGGTTTTAAGACCTCAGATGTTTCTTGGAAGGAAGAAAGGATCAGTACGTAATATCTGATCCTGTTGGTGGAGCTGGTCTGTGTTTGCTCCAAACACAGTCACACACCCTGCAGATGAGGTCATGACGTATCTGTGCAGACAGACCAGGTGGCTCTTGTGTGTCCCACAAATCTCTGTTCGGGGTTTGGACGTCTCCTTAGGCCCAGGCAGAGATGAGGGCTCCCGGACCCAGTTTCTGTGTCCGGCGCTCCCCTTCCCATCTCCTGCCGGACCTTGACTTCCAGGGCCAACCCCTCTCTCTCTGTAGGTGCCCACTGGCTGGTGATGACCTTCTGGCTTGTAGCCCAGCAGAGCGACATCATAGACAGCACCTGCCACTGGAGGCTCTTCAACCTGCTCGTGGGGGCTGTGTACATCCTCTGCTACCTCAACTTCTGGGACAGCCCCTCCAGAAACAGGATGGTCAGCTTCTACCTGGCAAGTGGCAGGGACCCAACCCTAACTTTAACCATAACTTTCACTGTACATATAGCATGTGGGGTGAGTGAGTGCGTGCGTGCACCCTTCCTGTTAAGGAACATCTCCATTTCAGCAGAAAGGCTAAAAGCAGTTACAGCCCAGTGGCCTCCCCCGTGAGCACATGTGCCTGGCACCCTTGCGGTTCACTGTGTCACTTTGCACGCACTGCGTCCCCGTTACCAGCTGGTCCCTCACGAGGTGTCTGTTGCTCAGTTCCACTCAGAGGTGGCCTGATGCCTGTCTTCAGGTTGTTTCTAGCCCAGTAGAGGGGATTGCTCCCCTTCTTTAAGTAGCTCATAAATATTGGTACCTAAGTAACCAAAAAATAAAGCACAATGTGGGTAGATGTCAGGAAAGAAAAAAACTGGAGAACCTGCCTGTATCACTTCCAGCTGGAGACCCTTTTGGCCAGAAGGAGCACTCGAGCTGGATAATGAAGGGCTAAGGAGGGAAATGCAGCCATGGTGCAGAGTGCAGATTCGGGGTCCCTCAAGCTGAGGGGACCCAGCCCTGCTGATGACGTACACTATAACTTAGTGTTTTGGGCCTAGAACCTAAAGCCACTGAACCTATCTCATGGGGACACTAGGGCCACATCACCCACTGCTCTGTGCTCCCATACTGATCAAATAAAACAATGTACATAAAGCAGCTATAGGCCGGGTGTGTAACTCAACGGTACAAGCACCTGCTTGGCAAGCACAAGGTCCTGAGTTCGAGTCCCTGGTACAAAAAAAGAAACTATAAATGTGCCCATTATGAACATAACGGCCTGGTGCTTGGGGATCTGGGGTGGTGAGGACCCATGAGCACTGAGCAGCCCGGGCTCCCTGCAGAGGCACAGAGCACAGGAGCCCTGGAAGCCAGCAGTATCACACCCTTTCTCCCCAGCAGCCCCTCGGTTGGCGCCCTTCCGGGCTGCCCTGCCCTGCCAGGGATGGGCATTTCTATCCCTCCTCCTGTGGAGTCAATTGTACTTTGTTGCCAAAGGAAGAGTTACCACCACTTACTCTATTTTTAATCCTAAGGAGAAGGGACCTATGTGGTGGCTCGAAGCAGCTCTGATTTTTAATGGCTTTGCTTAACAAATGGGAAACATGTCCCTAGTCGAAGCAGTTGCTCCGGAGTTGGTTACCCTTTCGTGGATTCGCTCCACAATTGTGTGAGGCTGCCTTCCCCACAAGGTTCTGTGCTGGGACTACCTGTCCCTTCTTAGATCTTGAGAATAACGGGTCCTAGTAAGGTTTCTAATTCCTCCTTGCTTGAATTTTCTAGACTGAGATGCTGCTAATGAATTGCACAGCAAAGCTTTGGGAGATCTTTAGCGTGTCGGTATTCTAACTTAAGGGGGTATTTTTTGGTCTCCTACACAATTATTATGATTTTCACCTTCATGATGGTTCGGTGTGTACGAGCCATTCAGAGGTTCACTTTCAATCCAGTATTCAGAAAATTATGGGAGGTATTCAGCACTTCCTACAAAGTAGGCTGTTGGTAGGTAAGTGTGCTGAGCATGTTCAGGGTAAGCACAGCCACACCTCCACGTCCAGGAGGTGAGTGTAGTAGACTCACTTCCAACTGGACAGTGTTTTGAGTGGTTGTATGGGGAAGGTCAGGTCATCACAAGTCAAGGATCATCTGTCCAGTCTTCAAATCATGTCCTGTGTGTTCACTTAGTTCAACACAAGAAAAACTTTAACATTTAAAACTGGAAGCCTGGGCAGCGGAGCAGAGTCTCAGAGAAGATGGGCTCTCAGAACCCCCACTTTGGTACTGTGCGGCCTCATGATCACCTTCCCAGCTGCCACGTGGGAGTCACAGAACATGTTTAAAGAGGCAAATATTTAAAGACAAAAATTCCAAAGGTGCATAAAAGTCTGTGAGCCTGGCTTCCTGGGGTTCAGGGCTGCCTGAGCTCCACGACTGCTGTAATCCCTGGGCTGCAGTGATGACCGCGCTCACCTGCCTACTCCAGAGAGTGAGGACAGCTCGGTCTGCACACAGCCCAGCCTGGTCTCCAAGCAGAGGCACGCAGCCACTGGGGCAGGTGGACTTTCTGTGGGTTGAAGCTGCTGCCTGCACTGTAAGGAGCCTGCCAGGGAAATGTCCCTGTGCAGAGATCTTGGGGCCTACAGTGGCCCTACCGCTAGGAAGCCTCAGTAGGTGCGAGAGGCAGACACAGATGCTGCAGACCAGGACAAGGAGCTCCAGCTGCCACTCCTGACCCATGCGGTATCTCTCCCTGGCCCCACAGGTCATGCTGCTGGAAAATGTCATCCTGCTGTTGGCCACAGACTTTGCCCAGGGGGCATCATGGACCCGACTGTGCACAATAGCAGGGGTGCTGTCTGGATTTCTGATTGGTAAGACCCAGCATGCCTTCCTCTCCAGGTCTCCGCCCCAGTTTGTTTTACAGTGATTTGAAGGATGGGCAGCTGAGCTCAGGAAGGCCTGGGGGAGTCTCGTGTGCTGCTGGGAGAACGTGTCCTGCCAGGACAGGGGGAACTGAGCCCAGCCAGCCTCACAACTGGCTGGGCTGCAGAACCTCCAGCAAGGCTGAACCAGCCGCTCCGTCCAAGGCTGGACACTCGGCAGGTGGCAAAGCTGGGACACACTCAGCTCATCCGCAGGCATCCGCAGGACAGATCAGGTCTGGGGACCATGCCAGACCACAGTGGTGTGGCCTCCTAGGCCCTGTGAGCTCAGCAGGGCTTCTCCTACACCTGAAGCCCCAGGCCAGCCATCCCTGCCCCACACCACATACTCAACACCACCAATGTCCTGGGCCTGCAGAGGAGCTATCCTGGTGGGCACCAGCTTATCCCATGCAGAACCAGCATAAAGAAACACCAGTGTCTGCAGCCACCCTGAGCCCTGAGCTCCTGCCCATGCCCCACACCCTTCTCTGGCCACTGGACACCCTGGGACTCACCCAGAGGCACATGTGTCAGGGCCTGGATCCTTCTCTGTTCGAAGCACGGGTGTGGGGAGGTGGACAGAGGAACCACCTGAACTCAAAGCTCTGGAGAAGTAGGGCTGTTCAGGGGGGGAGGAGACGTGCAAACCATGACCTCGACAAATGCTCGCGAGCGCCAGACCCCTACACTGCCGGCGCCCCTCTTAGCCGTCCCAAGCCATTGCTTGGTAGAGCAGGTGGCCAAGCCAAACCCTTCTTTCTCAAAGTGAATTCTTTCTCGTGAGATCACTGTAGTTACAGGAAGTAACAGGAGCGCCCCCTGCACCCATTACTCAGTTTCCCCAGTGCTAACAGCGCCCCAGACTGTAGAACAGCATCATGCCCAGGAAGCAGACCCAATCAGCCAAGGTGCAGCGGAGCCTCCGACCGCATCCCAAGCCCACGCTGCCCCTTCCTTCTGCCCTGCCACGTTCCCAGCCACTGCGGCCTCACCCGTTCTTCAGCTCTGTGACTGTGTCACTCCAAGAACGCAGGACTCACTGGAGCCTCTAGGACTCCGTCTCGTCCCTCTGTGTAGCTCTCGGGCAGGCTGAGCCCATTCGGTGCAGAGGGGGCCACAGCATCCCCCTTGCCGCTGAGGGGCCACTGCAGAGCCCTTTATATAGCAGCGCCCCGGTGGCCTCTGAACCACTGCATCCACACCAGTGACCACTGTGGCAGTGGCGTAGTGCCAGGCACATACAGCTGCGCTCTGGTGCCCTGGCCCTTGCCCAGCAGTGCTGGGTGGGGTGTGTGGGAGCGGATGAAGGCAGCCTGGGTCTGCCAGCGCCATGGTGGTGCACTGGCCCCAGGACGTGTTGTTCCCTCCCCCGCCTGCAGGGGGAGCTGGGGCCTGAGCCTACTGGGGCTCCTCCGCAGGAAGCACACACAAAGCAAGAGAAATCTGGGACCAGTCCTTAAACCTGAGCATAACTGATAATTAAGTTGCATTAGGAGTGCACTCAAGCAAATCACACTGAAAAAGTCAGTAGTGCTGTTCAGAGGCAGCTCTGGCTCACAGCCAATGTCCTCGCTCCTGGTTTCCTAGCCCCGACTGCATGATAAATGGGCCCCGGAGCCGGCCTGACCTGAGCCTGTGCCGTCCCTGAGGGCTGTGCGCAGGACTTAGCAACTGGGTGGTGGGCTCCTTGGGTCACCGTGCCGGGTGTGGGTGGCTCGCTGTGAGAGTGACCATACCCTCTACCCGGGGCCTGTGACAACCCGCATGGCAGGTGGAAACTGCACAGTGCCTGCAGCCCAGGTGGCGCCAGGTGCTGGGACTGTCTCCCCTTGTTCCCAGTTCCAGCCCTGCTGCTGACCAGCAGCCTGTCCTGGGCCTGCCCTGTGTTTTTCCCCACCGTGAGCAGGCCTGGGGGGCCCTGGGCTGCTCCTCTCCATCCGCTGCCGCCTCCTGGCGCCTCACACTTCTCCCCGGCATGGTTTTCGGCCCCAAAGTGTTTGTCCGGGCACTCTGAACCCAGCACTTCTGCATACAACAGGAAGCTGGAAACCGCGGGGGTGTTTTACTGGAACCTGCTAAAGAGATTACTGTGCAAGCCAGCAGGCAACACTTCTGATCAACACAAACAGCCTGACAACAATGTGATTAAGATGTTTACACACAGAGGAAGTGCCGTTGCTGCCCATGGAAAGTCCTTGGTGTGGGCTTTGAGGAGCGCGGCCAACCTTCACTTCGCCCCTCTTGTTTTGGAGCCGGTCTCACCTCCGCCCTCCCAGCTTTGACTCCATCAGCAGGGAGCAGATGTGCAGTTTAGAGCATTTGACCTCAAATACAGAACATAGAATGCAATTTCTGTTGAATATGTCACACACCTACACACGCATGTGCACACACATGTACACACGCATGCACACACACAGCATCAGGGCTCTGTGGGAGCCACCTTCAGGGAAAAGACATAGAATCAATAGGAGTTAACTTTGTTACTCAGACACATGTGTTTGCTGCTAATAGGGCCTGGGGTCTACTTAAATTCCCCTCCAAATATCCTGCTCTGACATCCCAAAAGAACACTTTTGAGACAGGGTAGTGTAGGTTGGTCTTGAACTCATTTCATAGCCCAGGCTGGCCTCAAATTCCCAGCAATACCCATCTCAGCCTCCTGAGTGCTGGGATTAGAGGCATGCACCACCATACCCAGCTAAAAATAGGGAATCTTAATTTGGAGCCAAATTATATTGTTTTCAAAATGGCCAGACCCCATGCCTGCAGACCACCAGTGGTCCAGGCTTCCACAAGTGAAACCTCTGCTTTTTCTTTCCTAGGCAGTGTCTCGCTGGTCATTTACTACAGCCTACTTCACCCGGAGTCCCCGGACATCCGGCAGGGCTTCCAGACGAAGTGCTGTGGCCTAGCAGAGGGGGGGTCTCCAGCTGAGGAGGGGCCTGAGAGTGCAGGCTCCTGCCTAGCAGAGAGCTATGAGCTGCCAAGTCTGGAGAAGCCCCCCATCACAGAGCAGGGCTCCCCAGAGCCGCGGTGTGGGGGCCAAAGTGCAGGGGACATCTCTTTCCTAAGTCACCACCACTGGCTGCTGGTAAAACTCGCCCTGAAAACCGGAAATGTGTCTAAGCTGCACACCGCCTTTGGAGACAGTGGTGCTTGCTGCTGTCCCCCTGCATGGGGGTCAAGCCTGCTCTGCAAGGTGGAGCAAGCATCCCCCTCCTCCGCCCAAGACCCTCCAGCCTGGCAGGAAGGACCCAAGTTGCAAGGTGCCCCCAAAGCAGAGGTGGACTTGCTGGAAACCTCAAGCTATGTCTCTTTCACCAGCGACCGCCAGGACGGTGCAACTGCCCAGGGGCCTCCAGCATTGCAGGGCAAGGATTGCCCAGGAGAGGAGACCGAGGTGGGTCCTGGCCCTCAGCAGAGGGGTGCAGGTGGGCAGCTGGGCGGGCAGGAGGGAAAGCAGAGCGTGACTCTGTACTTCAGTGCCACCACCCAAGAAGCCTCATCCTCGCCTCAGGAGGGCAGCACCCTTCGGACTTTCCACTGGAGGAGGGGACCACAGAGGGGCAGTCCCACCCAGCTGACCTCACCTAGGCCGGCTGCCAAGCCCTTTCCCTGCACCATGGCGGATATCAGCCCCATCCTCAGCAGGGGCCTGGCCAGACACTTCTGCCCCAGCGTAGGCCTCCCAGGCATAGCCCCAGGTGGCCAGGACTGGGAGGAGTGTCAAGACCCCGCTGAGGACCCGAGCCACCCCACTCCTGTGGACATGCGGGCATCCCTGCAGAGGCGCAGCAGCCTGAGGCCTGCAGAGCAGCCCTGCCTGACCTCCACCCCGAAGTCAGAGCCGAGCCCACAGGACTGCAGCCACAGAGGCAAGCAGCAGCAGGAGGCCAGCTTCTTCATCTGACCACAGCCCCGGCAAGGGAGGAACAGCCCGCTGGCCACAGTGTCCATCCTGCCACTTCCGCCAGGGCCCTCATGCACTCATCCAGAAGCTTAGGGAACAGGAGCGGACATTTCCTGAATTTCCTGTAACGGTCGCACACCGCGCAGGTACAGGGAGGTGCAGTGCAAACCTGCAGCCCCGACGCATCCCCCTCACTTTGTGGACCCCGTGATCCCTGCTTCCGCTTATTCTGTGGCCCTGAGGGAATGCAGAGGTGGACGGCAGAGCCCCATTTATGCCGGGTTCTTTTCGTGACACTTGTCTCTCTTCTGGTGTCCTACCTGCATTCAAGTTTGGAACCTCACATATTATAGAGCAAACCCTATCTGGAAGTAGAAGAGAACTCGCTTGGATTAATGTGACCTCAAATGCAGATGCTGTTCTGAGGCCCCCACATCTCCTCCACAGAGCCAGGTCGGCATTTTTCTGCTTAATATACAGCTGTCCTTCCTGTGGCCACCGTGCCCCCATATCCAAGCTTCACCCTTCCTCCAGCCCCTCGAGGTGCCATCCCTGACTAGAGCATGCCCAGCGAAAAGACGTCCCTTTCCCCGGGGCTGCTTCCTCCTCCCGCTGCCCTGAAAGCTGTCCTTTCAGGGGAGCTGTTTCCCTCATTTCTCGCAGCCTCCCTGTGTAACTGATTCCCATCCAGGCATCCACCATGGAGGGAAGGCACCAGGGAGGCCACCCCAGTCTGGGGTTGGGGCACGTGGTGTAACCCCCACAGCCCAGGGCCAGAGCCGTGTCCAGATCCTGAGGACAAGGTCAGAGCTTGGCATCACTTTCGGCCCTGACCTCACTGATCAACACCCATGTCGCCAGCTGGGGAGCCAGGCAGAGCAGGTGACGTGTGTTTGGCACAGCAGTATCTATACAGAAGCAAATCATTGGCAGTTTGCTGTGGCACTTGTTCCTTTTGTGGCCCAGGTCTCACTGGCCATGGGAGAGATGTGGACGTCCTCCTGTCCCACCGGCCTCCCCTCCGTCCCTGACCTGAGTCCTGAGCTCATCGCGAGCAAGTCTGAGAGCAGAGCCTGCGCCAAGGCCAGGCAGGGGCGGACTTTAGGGAATTCGCTCTCCCATCCAGAGGCCCAGAAGCTGGGCGCCCTCTTCACAGTCGCTGGCTGATGGAGCTTCAGTTGGGCACATGGCACACACACACAGGAAGTGATCCACCTCCTGGCTGCTTGGGCTCGCAGGTGGCTTTGCTTCCACACAAGAGCATGCGTGCACGTTTATTAGAGAAGACGCATCAATACACACTGACTCACAGTGCCTTGTGGGTACCAGCTGAGTGCCAGTCACAGGGCACAGAGCTGCATGGGGAAGCCAGTGACAGCCTTGAGGTCCTTGCATGGACCGCCACAGGGCCCCCAGCCCATCTCCTCACAGGAAGACCTGACTGCCACCCTCAGAGACCCAGGCTTCCCATGCCATCATGCTGCAGGCCCCTGGGTGTCCCAGGCCCTGTGGGGCCTCTCCTCCCTGAGGAGCACCTCGTGCCTAAGAGCTACAAGCTGGACTGCGTGTGTGTTCCTGTCACTGCTGTTTGCACCAAATGAAGAAAAACCTACCACCATGGACCCGCAGGAAACCAGGGTGGATGCTGTGGCCATGAGCTCCGAGCACCTGTGACAGAATTCTCACCTCTGGGGCTTCTGGATGGCTGCAGGGCAAAGCTTCTGAGCGTCCTTTGGGACGAGGTCCTAGTAGAAGCAGTTGCCCCCTGTGTCCTATCCTCCAAGTGCCTCCAGGAACCCCCCCCACACACACACACCAAGCTGGAGGATGCGGAAGCTGTCACCCAGCTGTAACAGCAGTGCCCACTGCCCAGCACAGGGCGAGGCGGAGTCTAGGGGAAAATCGTCCATAGCCGAGGTGCCAGGGCCGTGGCACACAGAACACTTAGCGTCAACTCCATGTGGGTCAGGGTGTGCCTGCTCCACCAACCCCTCACTGCTCACACACATGACAACCATGTGATGCACTTCCCCAGGCCCCATGTTGCTGGGCAGCATGTTTCCGTGGTACAGGTCTGTTGAGGGCACTTCCCTTAGGAGGCAGAGAGGCCGAGTGGAAAGCAGCACCATTTTTCCCTGTGCAAGCAGATGGAAGACTTACAGGTAACCAAGGGGTGCTGGGTTGGTTCCTGCCCAACCTTAAGGGCAGCCATGCAGCTCTGGACACACACAGCTTCTGTGGCAGGAAGAGTGCTCTATGACGCCAGCTTCAGGGGTCATCTACAGGGTGGGATCATCAGGGAGTGGCTCGTGGTCACATTCACTCACCCTCAGGATCCCAGGGCAGCACCAGGCCAGGAGTATCCTCCTCAGGGGAGGTGGAAATACGGGCCTGGCACCTGCTGCGGGGGGACCACGCCCCTTCCAGGAAGGTGGAGCTGGAGTGATGCTACCCAGGTCCAGGCTTCGCCTCACTGGCACTGCATGTCCTGGAATTCATATTGCATGTCCTAGAATTACAGCAGGAGAGGTTAAGTGAGGTACCAAGGCTCTGAGGTGATAAATCAAGAAATGGAGATAGAATTAAAAAATACAATGCGTTCATGTTTTTTCAATGTGTTACAGTGGAAGACACACTGCCACGATTCCCCTCGCAATGCCCCCTCATGGGGAACATCCTTGTCCCGTCATTCTGCTACTCTCTGGAGCAGGTCTGGAAGTCTTCTTTCGTGAGTTCACTTATTGGCTCTGGCCTGGCTGCCTCGGTGTCCTCAGTTGACTTTTCATGTCATTTTGACTTTGGGGTGGGGAAAAGCCAATCCAGATCCAACGATGACACGTCCACAGTTGCTTTTTTACAAGCCTGCCTTTCTGCTGGATGGCACTGGGTGGCAGCATTTGCGGTATTTTGATCAGAACTCAAAGAAAGGACCCAGAACTGCTTCAGAAAGTGGCAAGAACAGAGGGATAACTGTTCAAAGCAGGGGGAGGATTTTAGGGAGATCAATGGCAATACGCATTTTACTGTAATAACTTTTCAAAGTTTAAACATTCACCTTAAATTTGCACACACGCCTGAAGGCTTAGCACATAAAAGTCCAAAAGCAGGTTGAACATTCCTGTACCCAAGGACCTGCTTCCCTGAACCACATGGGCCCGCCGTGCCTTTTCTCCTGCCATGGCGGTGGCAGGGGCGGCGAACTCAGGCTCTGGTTCCTGTGCTGCCAGTCTCTGCCCAGTTTGGATTCTGTATTCCCACCCACTCAGCAATTCCTGAAAATCAGCGGATTCCACAGCGCTTGCAAAGTCAGAGACAACTGAGAGATGTTGGGGGTACCTGGAGGTACCGCTCCCCAAACCGCCCTCCGCCATCCTTTCCTCTGCAGGCAGCTTTTGTTATAGAGAGCAGAGACTGTGCCCCACGCTGCTTCAGCAGGCTTGGGGAAGGAGATAGTTAAAGCCTCCCTAGAATGCCTCAACACCCAGAAACGACCCCTCTGCCTGTGCCTCCCAGGCCTTGAGGGCAGGGGCACCCAGGCACCATCAGGAGGGTGGGCTGGCCCATGGCTTCCTAGGACAATCAGCTAACCACAGTGTGCAGGCACCACAGGGCCTTTGGCCAAGCCTGAGGTGTTAAAGGCCATCCTGAGTCCTTTCCTGAATCCCTTCTAGGAACGCTGACTGTTCTCGGGGTTTTTTTAAGCACCCTGAAAGAATTCTACTTTAAAACTCAGACTGGTTTCACTCTTTAAAATGGACTGCTATTGTGTGGCCTCAATTTTGATTCCACTTCCCATTCTATGTAGGGAAACCCACTGTCCTGGCCCCAGAGTGGGAGATTTGGGTGCACAGATGGCATAGTTCAGAGCCAGTTGGGGTGGTGGTCACCCAAATGCAAGTCAGGCTTGTCCTGCTTCAGTGCAGCCACCGGGGAAGAGAAGAAAGAAAATACTCGCTGGGTAAAATGGAAGACGATTCCAGTTCACAGAGGTCAGCTCCAGCACCACACAACCTAAGCCACTAATCCCGTGAATCTCCCCGAAATCAACTTGACTAATGACCCCGGGCTACTCGTGAATCCCAGAGTCAACACAACCACTAACCCTGAGCCCCACCTCCACCAGCTCTGCAGCGAAAGCTGTAGCTCAGAATCTGTGTTACCATCTCTCACGAGGAACTAACTCTCCCATGGAAAATACCATGGAGAAGTCCACACAATGAGTGATGGCAGGACTATAATTACAGTGTCGCCGTCAGGGTTTCCACTGGATGAGGTCTCAATCTTGGCGGAGCACAGTTCTTTCCAGCTGGAGTAACACAGGCAGGTTTTCAGCCCACCAGGGGTTTCCGATTTGTTTACACTTTGGCAAGGCTGGGGAAAGATGAGGCTGGAAACAGAATAAACAGTATGGATTTTTGTCCTTAGTGAGTCCTTTCGACTGAAACTAGGAGAACACAGAAACAAAGAGACAGCCCACCACCCGGCATGGTGGTCCACGCCTGTCGTCACAGCACTCTGGGAGGCTGAGGCAGGAGGATCACAAATTCAAGTACAGCTGGACAACTTAGTGCGTAGGCAAGACCCGCTCTCAAAATGCAAAAGGGGAGGGAGTGTACCTCAGCGTGACAGCCTTGGGTTCAAACCCCAACACCACAAAAAAGTGGAGAAAGAGATAGGGGAGAAGTGGGCAGGGAAGGAAGGGAGGGGAGAGAGCAGAAGAAGGAACCAGCCAAGGGATCATGGGACCCTCAGATTCCGGCTTTAAGAGTGACATTTTCACTTTCACTTTTAAAAATGAAGCATTAGGTTAAAGAACCAAGATTCATTTCCCGTCCTCGTGCCTGAAGCGTGCCTGGCCCTGTCTGCCGGGGGCAAGGAGCACCAGGAAGGGCCAGCAGGAAATGAGCCAGGTTCTCTTCTGAGGGGTTTTCCAGCTGAGTCTGGGGTCACAGATAAGTGACTGCCTGGCCCTGGATGGGAGCGGTGAAACCCAGGGGCAGGGTCTTTGTGCCCTTCCTGCCCAACCCCAGTGGAGCGCCCTCCCTCCAGGGGAGGCAGAGGCAGAATTGTCCCGTGTGATCAGTGTCCACCGAGTATACCAAGCGAGGCCAGGGGAAGGAGGCCTTTCCCTGCCCTGTTCTACCTACCTGCCCTGCCCACCACATTCCCTGCTGGCCCCAGTGCAAAAGCACCTCACCTCTGGTCTCTCTGACTTGGCTTGGCTGAGGGTTTTACACTCACAGCTTCTGCGCTGTAGCGCCATGTGAGGTCCACCTGTGGCGGAACCTCTCAGGGCCCAAAGGGACAAGGACCATCCAAGGTGTCTTGAGGGTTGGACACACAGCCCCACCCCAGGAGACAAGGCTCACAGGGTGACAGTAAAGTGGTTTTGGGGCAGCACAGACACAGCTCCCACGGGAGGAAAGCCCTGCCCTCCACCCTGACAGGGGTCCATGCAGAGGAGGGCCCAGAGCTGGTTTCTTGTTTTCAACCACAGCACTGCAGTGAGTGATTCTCAGCCCCGGCTTTCTGTGCTTGCATGACCTGAGGGTTTGGAGATCTGCCTTTTCTCCAGCAGTCGGGAAATAATACCATTAATCTGAGTGAGAGTTAGGCGAA
Source organism: Dinomys branickii (assembly GCA_004027595.1). NCBI lineage: Eukaryota > Metazoa > Chordata > Mammalia > Rodentia > Dinomyidae > Dinomys > Dinomys branickii. Next base: position 23,337 of record PVLD010008589.1, read on the forward strand.
CAAAGGCCCGAGCTGAACTTGGGAAGGTCATGAAAACACACAGGACTTCTAGTCATTTATTTTCAGTAACTGTCAGCTAAAGGCTTCATCAGGCTTTGAGATAAATGGCCTGCCGTCTTCCACCTAATTCACGGTGACACTGAGCCATGATTCTAGGCTGCAGTAGACGGGATTACAGGGACAGTCTTGGTGATGCCCATAATGCAAGCCTCATAGGAGGTGACTGTGTCGCTGTTGCGTTCTGCTGGGCCCTGCCCTGGGCAGCCGAAGGTGCCCAGGCGCCCGGGCACACGCATTGTGGTCACTAGATGGCGCTCGTCCCCTCCCCAGTGCTCATTGCATTCCCAGTTACCAGGCCTCGGGTTTTGTCCTCTGAAGCATAGACTTGCGGTTCCGTCACTGAGCCTGCACAGAAACACACACGGACCAGCCGCCAGGCTCGTGCAAAGGGCAGCATGTACACATGTTGAGTTTCCTCAGCATCTTCCTTGTCTGCCCCAGCTGGGGTGTGTCTGGGGGTGTCTGAGGATAATCCAGGCGCAAGTGCAGTTACACCAGCCCTTTCTACAGTTGCATGGCAGCATTGCTGAGACCCGGTGAGCTCCTCCTCCAGAAGCTGAGCAGGCTGGGTAGGACCAAAGGACACAGCCTCTCCTGGTCTGCTTAACCTCAGGGGCCCGGCCTGTGCCCCACAGGGACCTGTGGACGTGATTCTAGTCTTAAAGCGAAGTTGTCACCGCCCGTGCCTCTTCAGGGACAGAGAGCTCAGGAATGGTGCACGGGTGCTACGGGGCTGCACATCCCAGCTCTGGAGGGCGCTTTTCTTTCTGTGCAAGGCAGAGTGTGCTCTCCTGAGATGCTACTCCAAGCTTAGAAGAAACAAGCCACCAGGCCATGCACAGATGAGCACATTTAGCTTCAGATCGCTGTAGGAGGAAGGTGCCAGCCTGAAGTGGCTGCCAAGGGCTACCTTCTGGGAAAGACAGGGGCGAGCAGAAGGACCTTCAGTCAGTCGGTCGGTCGGTCACCCGGGCTTGGAGAACAAGCAGGTGGAGGTCAGCGGGCAGAAGCTGTCACACAGGTCCTTGCGTTTGTCTGAACATGGGCAGCCCCAGGCCAAGCCATGCCTTGGGGTGATGAGGACCAGCCCTGCAGGTACCTGGCTTGTCACAGATGTCCCCTGTGGGGTGTTCAGGCCATACGCCGGGCTGTGGGTGGAAGGGCCAAGATGTATGGGTGGTTTCTACTGTCCACTTGATTTTGCTGTGAACCTAAACTGCTCTAAAAAACAAATCTAAGCCAGCCATAGTGGTTCAAACCTTTAATCCCAGCAACTCCAGGAGGCTGAGGCAGAAAGGCAGCAGATTCAAACCTAGCCTGGGCAATAGTATTTAGTGGGACCCTGTCTCAGAATACAAAAGGTCTGGGGGTGCAACCCATGTGAAGGCCATGGGTTCAATCTCCAGTGCCACTGATGAAGTGTGTTTTAACATTTTGTAAGGAGGCTTCCTCAGCCATAGGCCAAACCTGCCTCTCTGCACTGGGATGTTTGGTAAGTGCCCATGACCCTGGAGCCAGTGCGCTGTGCCCTCAGGTCTCACAGCCACAGCTCTGGCACCATGGCAGGAGGAGGAGGAGAAGACACACGAGAGGGCGGGTTTCTTCTCCTCCTCCTTCTCCCAACCCATACCCACTGCAGAGTGCGTGTCCTCCAAGGGTTTGGGTCTGTGAGCAGGGCTGTAGAAACCAGCACAGAGCCGGTATCCCATGTCTACTCTCGTAGGTACACTCAGGCTTTGAGCTCCCGAGCTGGACTCGGCTTCCTGCTGCATCCTGACCAGCCAGTGTGGCTTTAGCAGAGCCTTGACCTCCTGTGTGGCGCTTCCGCCCCCTAAAGCCAGGGCAGTGGTGACGGCCTGTGTCCGGGTCTGCAGAGGACGAATAAGGTGCGGCCAGACAGCTTGTTGGCAGGTGTCCCAGGCAGGCAGAGGACAGCAATGGGGAGCACGCTGTCTGCAGGCGGTGCTGCGTGGGGAAGGATGGGCCACCGTGGGTTCACGGCCTTCACAGCCCCATGTGAACCCACGTACTTTCCCCTGGACATGGCAGTCCGTGCAGCTGCACCTCAAACCTGCGGGGCCCTCAGCCACCTCCTGCCCCGTGCCCCTGGCTTGATCCAGACAGGGACAAGACAAAGCCAGGCCACCTGGCCCGTCCTCACAGGGCTCTCTGTCCATAGACAAACATGCCCTCCAACTTCAAATTTCTGTAAGAAGCTGGGAAACTCCCAGGCGGTCCCACTGGTCAGAGGTAAAAAAAGGAGTTTAGAACTTTCTGCGGTTAAAAAACAAGGAAGGTTTCAGTTCTTTCTGGTTCAGAGAGTTCCTGACGTGCTTTTTCTTGTTTTCCTTCATTCTCGGGGATGGCAGGAATGATGCATGGCCTCGCTGCACTAGCAGGGCTCTCTCCAGCTGACGATGATATATTTACTGAGAAATTTTTAATAAATAAACCACAGCCATGAACCCATGTGCCCTTATAAACCAGCCAGTTCTCATGGGGAGACTTCAGGAGTTTTTATGGAGCAATTCGATGTTCTCATGAGAATTTTATTAGAAATCAGAGACTTGCAGTACATAGAGCAGGAAATTTATGAGGTTACATGGGAACTGTCCTTCCTTTTTGTCGTTCTGGCTTAATTTACTTCATCTTATGTTGATTTACTTTGTAAATTTTAGTCATGAACCTCATTCTGAATTTCTCAGCAAATTCAAGGCAGCTAATTGATTTCTTGAACTTTTCACTTTCCATTTTTACCCTTCAAGTCAGACAGATAATTATTGATAGTCTATAAAAGTCCCCAAATCTATGGGAAACACCAGGGCCAGTCAAAAATGTGGCCACGCAGGTCTTTCCAAACATCAAGGAATAAACAAGAAGCCTAGTGGGAAAATATTTTTATAACCATGGACAATTCTTTGCATCTCCGTTTTCCACTTAATAGTTTCTTCAGTGATGTTTTTTTAATTGTGTTTTGCGAAGTACCCAGTTAAAATTTCACTCACTGGCCCCGCAAAACAAAAAAACCCTGTTGTTTACCATCATGTAACCAACTTGGAAAACAGCCTGAACCCAGAATAGATGTTTGTGCGGAGGAGAAGTGCTCCAAACACGTTCCTGCCCTGGGCGGGGGGCCAGCATCTCATTAGCCTTTGCTTGATGGTCTCAGGGGTGCGTGGGGCCAGCTCAGCCCCAGCGTGGGCGAGAAAGTGGGTGAATGACACAGGGACCTGGCTTCTGTTAACCAGCAGGGCACCTGGCTGCTCTGTGAGCTGGATTCCTGGGTTCAAAGTTCCAAATTTAAGTAATTGTTCTTAATCTTTCAGCTTGATTCTTCTGCTATGGTTGTATCTTTCCAGGTGGACCCTCACTTTGGGCGGTTCAGGTTGGACATGCTACCTCTGAACCTTGTTTTATTTACTTCAGTGTTTGTAACTACTTGCCCCCAAATTCTTAGCATTTGTTTTTGTGGGGTTTTTTGAGACCAGGTCTCACTGTGCAGTTCAGGCTGGCCTTGAACTCACTATGTTCCTCCCACTTCAGTCTCCCAAGTACTAGGATTACAGGCAAGCACCACCATGCCTGGCTTGGCTCCTAGGCATCTATTTTAGAAAAAAAATTCTTAATAAAATAAAGCAAGAAGGCACCCCCATTGCTGGGCACCCTGGTTCCCCCAAAGATAGCTTCTAAGTATGTTTTAGCACTAGCTCCCTGACCAGGCTTAACCACTGTTTAGATGGGGAATTCAGTCATCCTGTTAAAATTCACATGGAACAACTGCTGTCGCCTTTCTTCCTAGGTGCTCCCGACACGCCAGGCTTTGTGCTGCTTTGTCTCCTCGAACATGCTACTGGGAACACGCAGGCCCTGCTGACTTCCCTGTTTTGCAGATGGAAGCAGAGGCTCGCAGAGGTCAGTGGGCCTTGCTGCACACAAGCCAGCAGACACAGCCAGGACTCACTCCACTGAGCACAGACATGAGGAAGAACATTGACCCAGGCAGGGACCAAGGGGGCCGGGAGCTCTGCCCTTGTGAAGCCCACTTCCTGATTTCAGGGCTTGTGAGAACAAGGGTGGGATTCGGGTGCTGCCCAGAAGAGGGCCTGAGCACATGGGAGGATGCTCTGCATCACAGGTACCAGAGAAATGCAGAGCAGGGCCGCAAGGAGACAGCAGACCCAGATCCCTGAGCCCAGCGGGCGTCGGTGAGGACGGAGGCTGCAAGAACCTTCCTTTCCTGCACCTGGTGGGCCGCACAGTGCTGCGGCCTCTGGGGGAGCTGGTGGGGTCGTTTCTTACTGAACTAAGCACACTCTTACCGTAGGATCCCTGCACCTCCGCTCCTCATTCACACAGAAACCTGGGCACAGGTGTTTGCAGCAGCTTCTGTGCACAGCGGCCAAAGCTCAGAACCAGTGGAGCTGCCCTGCAGTCAAGGAACGGGTAACTGCAGCACATCTGGCAGTGGGCTGCCCCTCATGGCCAAAAGAAAGTCGGCTCCCACGCTGTGGAAAGACACAGGTGGGGAGGGTGTGGTTCGTGCTGCAGCAAGAAGTTGGTGTGCATATCCCTGGGTTCCATCTCCAGCACCAAAGAAAGAAGACATAGAGGAAATTAAAAGGCAGATTATTGAAGAAAAGGCCATTCTGAAAAGGCTCCGTGCTGTAGGATTCCAACAACGTGACATTCTGCAAAGTGCAAAACTATGGAGGCCGTGAGGAACTCGGGCTTGCCAGGGTTGGGGTGGGAAGACGAGGTTTCTGGGGCAGCGAAACTGCACTGAACAACATGGGCACGGTGCACACGTGCCCAGAGTCAGAAGCTGTGACCCCCAGGAGTAAGCCTGGGCACAAGGCCTCCGGGGTGTGGGGCCGTGACCTGGTTTCATATGTTACCCGGGTTGATGATGTTCACAGTGGGGGTCTGGGTTGCTGGAGTCCAAGCGTATATAGATTTCTGTTAACTGCTCAATTTTGTTGTGAAGCCTAAACTGCTGGGGTTTTTTTAATTTAAAAAATATAAAACCCTAGAAAAACAACTAGTAAAAAGGTGCTTAGATTTAAGAAGCATTCATCCCAGCTCTGCTGTGACACCATTTTATCAAATGGGAACTTGGAGCAGAAGACATACCTGATTGCAGTGCAGAGTGTGGGCCCCATCCCTAGGGGACGGGCGCCAGTCCTAAAAGGAGGACAGCAGGAAGGCTTCCTGGTGGAGGCGGCTTCCTGGCGGAGGACTTGTGGGGCAGGAGCATGAGTTTGGCTCCTGGCAGCCGCAAGGCCTTGAGACTCAAGTCTCTTCCCTGGAATTTTGCCCTCACTGGCCTCTTGTTCCTGAGAATTGTTAACAAATTGGTTTTCTTCCACCTCTGCATTTTGGTTGTAGGCCAAGGAAAACACCCACTGAATACAAACTAGTCCGCAGTGCCTGCCAGCAGGTCCAGAGCAGCGCTGCCTCATGTAAGCACCCACAGAATCCGCCTCCCACGCCTGCCTCCTGGAGACCTGGGGCCCTCTTGGCGGAGGTCACTGCAGGCCACTGGTGCAGGTGTAGGATCTTCGGTGATCACAGATCTGCAGCTGGGACAGTTCTGGCCACCACACGCAAGCAAAGCCTTCCAGGCAAGGGACGAACCTCAGTCCCCAGGGATGTGCCCTCGAGGGCACCACCCTCTGCTGTAAGATAGGCAGTGGGAGCAGCAGCCCCAGAGTAGGCGCCATGGGGTCACCTAGGTCAGGAGACTCAGCTTGGCTCTGGGTCCACTGGCGCCTCCATGCCCAGCTGGTGGGTAGCTCCAGCCCTGTGGGAGATGAGGACACTCAGCCATCAGATACAAGATTCCCACAAGTGGCCAGGGTCCCTGCCTGCCAGTCACCAAGGTCCCTGTCACAACCTGATGTGAGCAGGTGGTGCTGAGCCTAGCAACTCCACCTTACTTTCTACTTGGCAGTGGACCAAATCCATCTCCTGCGTGCAGACGTTAGGAGGAGGAGCCCAGGGGTGACCAGCTCCAGTGGGTGGGCCCTGGCGAGCACCCTGTAGCTGCCCTGGGGAGGCGCCTCGCCTTTTCCACCCTGCAAGGACACAGGAGATATTGCTGCCTGAGGACCACAAAGAGGACCCTCAAAGACTCTGAGTCTCGCAGGGCCTTGGACTTGACCTTCCCCTCCTGGAACTAGGGGGGGCATGAATTTCTGCTGTGTATAGTAGTACTTTGTGACAGTCTCCCCAGCAGACTCAAATAATTCCCTGTCCTACTCTGAGCCAGTTGCCCTGCTGGGGATGAATGTTTTGGACGCCCCAGCTGTGAGCTTTTGTTTTCATGGAGAGCGAGTTGTGAAACGTTTGGAGAGGTTCTGACTCAGCCAGACGGAAAGGGAAGGTGAGGAGCTGAGCCTCCGGCTACTTTCTCCAAGGAAAGTGATGTCTCGGGCTCAGGCAGAGCACCGGGATCGTGCAAACCACCAGGGCCCTGCCAGGCCCTGCCCTACTTTTCCCCAGAAGCTGGCAGACACGGGTCAAAGCCGCTGTGCCCAGGACCGCTGAGTCTGATCAGAATAGAAAACAGCTTCATCTTTGAGTTAGAGCAGAAAAACTGGCCAGAGTCCAGCTCCATGGTCAAATTCTCCATGCTGAAGATTCAGCTATCTTTGAAAATATATTCCTGCTCCAAAGAGTTGGCATTTGAACCACTGAAAGCGGGAGGTTTATGAGTCTGCACCAACAATGTTCTAGGCCCCCAGCAAACGGGGCCTCCTCCACCTCTCCGGCTGTCCAGCAGCACCACCAGAGAGTCACGAAGAATAGAAACTTACTTTGCATAGTTCTGCAGGCAGGGAAGTCCAGGTTCAGGGACTGGCCAGCTGCTGTAGGGTGAAATGTGTGCTCCATCCCCTAAAAGGAATTGTGCATCCCATTCTGTAACCTGTTGGTGGTACTCTCTACAGGTAAGCAGTTACATGCAGGGCTTAATTCCCACTCTGTCCAGAGGAAAAGGCCTCCATGTGGCCTGGGACCGTGGCCAGATTCACAGCAAGGGGCCTCTGGGTGCCGTCTCCACACCTCTGCACAACGCCCTCCTGTGGGACACGGTGGTGTTGGCAGGCTGGGCAGGTGACATCAGCGGGAAACACTCTGAGAAGGGCTATCCAGGCCCTGGGTTATGCAGTTGTGCCAGGAGACAGGAAGCAATTGCTCTGGCCTGATTCAGCACAGAGACAGCTCAAGGAGGTGTGAACACAGTAGCTGATTTCCAGGCCTCTTAATGGCCCCTCCACACGCTTCCTGTCCCCGTCCAGGGACAGGGCCTGTAGATGCCGCATTGTGTGGTTGCTGTCTTTGCAAAGTGTTTTGGACACTCTCCTCATTCTTCTTGGCCTGGAGAATGGAAAATCAGTGCAGTGAAAATACACCACGTGGCCCAAATTTCGTGCCTGGGGATGGAACACAAGGAGAAACCTGGCGTGGGCAGAGAGGGGAGGTCCTGGCGGGGGACCAGACGGAGTTCACTATCCCCGGGGAAGGGGAAGAGGAGATTTGGACAGTCCAGGCTCCTCCTGATCACCACTGTCTGGGGTCCGATTATCCGGGTGACCATGAACACCTTGGCTGGAGTTCTGGCTGCCGGCACATAGGTCATCATGACAGCTGTCACTGAGCCGGCACTCACGGTGCTATCACAGCCAGTGTCTCCAGACAACCCCCCAAATGGGCCTTAGTATCTTACTTTACCAGTAACAAAAATGCCCTGTTCAAAAATTGAAGGGTTTGCCCATACCCAAGCTGAGAGCTGCCACAGCCGTGAATGGAACCAGCTCTGCCGGCCTGGAAGCCAGGCTTCTGTTCTGGGCACCCGCACTCACCCAGGTCTCCCAGACCCTTCTCCAAAGGCTCGCCAGCCCCAGGGCTAAGCCTCGCTCTCCCCAAGACTCCTGCGCTGCTGTTATCGGCGCTCACCTTGCTCGCCCTTGAAACTCAGGAATCCTCCCAAACCAGGCAGATGCCCACAATGGCCAAGCTCAGCCACTGCCAGCAGGAAAGAGAGGGAGTCCCCAGAGCAGGTTCTAGGACAGCAAGGGAAGGTGCTATATGTCAGCCAGGGCCACAACTCCTCTGCCTTGTCGTTCTGGGTCTGCACCCTCAAGACAGAGAAGGTCCTGGGTCTCCCAGGTCCTGGCACGTGGCTCAACTCCAGTCTTGTACTGTGTGCACAATTGTTCACTCAGCAACTGTGCCCCAAGACTGCTGCATCTAAGGATCTGGGCTGGGACTTGGAGGTGCAGAGATGACCAAGACGGTCCCCACTGGAGGTGCCCTCAGAGTCCTTGGGAACAGCAGAATAGACAGATAACTGCAGTACAGTTAGCCTTCAAACAGATGCGTGCGATCCAGACATCAGCGTTCGCTAAGAAAGAATTCGCTGAGGCAGCTCAGTGCAGTCACAGCTGACCTCACACGTGTCCAGGAAGAGTGAAAGGAAGGCCCACTTGGCATGCAGGTGATGCAGGAAGGTGCCAGTGGTGTTTTCGTGGGGAGGTCGCTAAGGAGATGCCCCTATGTCCCTAGAATCATGTACACATGAGGGTGTGCAAGGCCATGGGTCACTGGCCAGTGCTGACCACACCCAGGGGATCTGAGGAGAAGATGAGGAAGAGCCAAACATGGAGGAAAAGGAGCATCGAGACAGACAGGCCAGGTGCCTGCAGTCCACAGAGCCCATGCCCAGAGCTCCCCAAGGAGGACTGACGGGCTGTACCGGTGTTGCGAAGGAGCCAGGCCCTGGAGGCCTGAGCGAGACCACAGGGTCCAGTGCATTGCAGCAGGCGGCTGTCAGGAAGAGGGCCAGAAAGAAGCTTGGGCTCGGATTTGTGTGGGAGACGGGCAGCACATGCACCTAGGAGCGAGGTGCAGCCAGGAGAGGGGGCCACTAACGGCTCAGGGAGAGAGGACAGTTCACACATGCAGGGCCGACTCCCCCATCCTGGGCACCTTCAGGGGAAGGGGCTAAGGGTGTGTGGGGCGGAGGAGGGTGCTGGAGGTGGTGGTGGATGGTCCTCCAGGATGGCTGCAGCGTGGCGGTCACTCACATGTCCCTCGCTCCAGCTGTGGGGCCCGCACTGTGACGTATCACATCCGGTGTCTGTGAACGAGCACTGCAGTCTGTGTGCTGAGCACAGACCTGGGTTCACAGGTGGTACCCTGTCCGGGGAGGCAGGGAGGGGAGAGAGAGGGAGAGAGAAGGGGGGGCTGTCCAGAGAGATACCAGCTTCTCCAGAGAGATACCAGCTTCCTGTGCTTTTGTCTCCAGGGTCACACCAGGGAGTTCCAGGAATGAGTCCCGTGTGTGTGTGTGTGTGTGTGTGTGTGTGTGTGTGTGAGAGAGAGAGAGAGAGAGAGAGAGAGAGAGAGAGAGAGAGAAAAGCTGGAGATGCTCCAAAGGGCGGGCCGACTGTCGGGGAGGCACTGAAGCCGCAGTTCCACATGGGCTGGGTGGGAAGGATTCCACCGCAGCTGCAAGGTGTAAACAAGCGGGTGGCGCCTGTGCCTGGCTCGGCCCGCAGGCATCGTGGGCACAACTCAGGAAAGGGGAGCAGAGCTGTGGTGTGCAGGAGGCCCTGAGCTCACTGCTGACAGCCTTCTGCAGAGGGGGCCGAGTGGGAGTCGGATAAAACCTGGAGATGGTGTCACCCGTCACATCCCTGATGTCTCATCAGAGAGAGGGCAGTGGCGAGAGGCACTGTGGTCGGCAGAGGGTCTGTGTCTCTCCTGGTTTCTCTCAAGTTGTTTATTTAAAATAGTGGGAGGGCAGTGTCCATTACTACAATAGTGGAGCAAGATGACTGGTACCCAGGGCTCAGAGGCGTTTCAAACCACTGAATAGTTTCTGCTGCAGCGGAAAGCGCAGTGTGTCCTTTGCATACTGGGCTGTAGCTTAATAAAATTGTGTCTCTTTGGGGTGTGTATCAGTCAAGGTTTACTAGAGAAGCGGATATAACACAAGGTATCCAAATATATGAGAAATTACAAGGTTGGCTTATGACAGTCAATCAGAGCTGCATGAGGAAGCGTGCAGAGGGCGTCTGCACACTGGAGACAGAAGGGTTCAGTCCAGGGTCTGGAGCTCACTGCAGCATGCCACACAAATCCGTATCAGGAGGCCAATGGGTCTGTGACAGAAGGCTGAAGGATCCAAGGTGGAAGCTGAGGGATCTGCAGTAAAAGCCAGGAGATAATGTCCAAGCTGAAGCTGAAGACGGGCACTCCTCTGAAGGATGGGAGTTCCTCTGTCTTTCTTGGTTTCCCTTTTACATCATCTAGGTCATGAGCCGCCCTAGGGCGGGTCCTCTGCACTGTAGGGTGTAGAATTGCTGAGCCAGTTTAGGTAAGCTTCTAAACTTCTCAAGTTGACACAAGCAATCAGTGAATACGGGGTCAAAATGCATCTCAAAATGGTCGGGCATTCAGTGGTGCTCGGGGGGCCTCGGTGTCCCTGAGGGCATCACTGGCCCCAACAGACTGGAAAGGAAAGTCTGATGGCAACCTCGCCGGGCATCCCTGGGTTTGCACCGTCCCTCGACCCCCTGGCTCTGTCTGGGAAAAGCTCTTCTCCTTCTCAGGCTCCATCTTTCTGTGTACGCCTCCTCTCCGTCAAGGTGAGTCATCCGTAACCGAGCAGGAAGGCACTTTGGAGGCCTCGCAGGCCACTTGGGTGCTCAGGAGTTGCTCCTTTCTCGTGGCTGGACAGGATTCTTGGGGCAGTGATTGGAAAACCCAAGGGGAGCCACCTTGGTTGGAGCTATGTCCTCGGTTGTGTGGACTCTGACCTGGTTCTGCACATACCTGGCTCTGCCTGCTGAGCTCAGAAGCTAAAAGAACCTAAAAGTGAGACCCTATCACACTTTCCCCTCCAAATCTGCCTCATTTGAGCACCTGCTCCTCAAGGCTTACCTCATGTCATACACATCTCCAAGTGAGGCAGCTAAGCAGACTGCGCAGCTGCCCTGGTTGAAGGGCTTGAGACTGACACAAATTTGCAGCTCGTCCATTTAAACCACTCAGCTTCCTCCGTCTCTGTCCAGTCCGCCTGTGGCTGCCTTTGGTCCCCTTTTCCTGCTGGGACACATGGTACAACTTGTAACTGTCTCCAATATCTCTAGGAGATAGACTAAGTTGTTCCACAAATTTTTGCCTGTGACTGACCCATCTCCTGGGAGAAACAAGAAGTGTTTCACAAACTTACAAGTTTGTTGAGTGGTTTCCCACAACCCCGTTGTCATCTCAAAGTCACTAACGTCTACCTTTCCCCTCCCACACACTGTGACATGATTTCTGTGTATAATACATTCTTCCCTTCAACTATGGCCTTTTGTTACCTCATTTTTGATGAACACACAGAAGCTGGAAAAGAACAACACCCTCAAGAGCAGTTTGTAAGCAGTTAGGATGTGGAACAAAACAGTTCTCTGACTCTGAACTCTGTGCCACTGGACCTCACACGGGCACAGATGTTGACTTCCAGACCCTGAGCTGAAGCTCAGATCCACCAGCAGCGGCACCTCCCAGTAGGCCCTCCTGTCTGTCAGGTGGTGGGGTCCAGGAAAATTCCAGCTCTATCAGGCTGACATTTCCATGGGAGCAAATTCCTAGGTCACGCTTTAGGGAAACGGACTAGGAAATGCACCTGATACCATGAGATGGAAATGGTCCCATGGCCACAATCCACCCCCACAAACATGCATGCTGGGGTTTTTCCGTGTGGAAAGAAAGGTGTCACCCAAGCCCAGCCTGCGGATTGGTCCCAAGTCACGGGCAATTGTGGGCATCACAGATGGAAAGTCGGCGGGCATCTTTCCCCCTGTCCCAGGGGAGATCTGGCAATTGAACGCCTCCCCAGGGTTGTAAATTTCCTTCCACAGGTGTGATTGCTACATTTGTGGTGCCCACATCCAAAAAGCACTTAAAAAAGAAACCTAAAATAAAATTGTTCTGACTTTTAGCCTAAAGCTGATAGGTTCCCACTCACCAAAAAACAATCTACACACTTTAAATCTACCCTGATTTCTTCAGACTTCTTTGAATGGAATCTGTTGTCCTCAGACACTGACAAACAGCAGGATTTGCACACAGACACACAGACACACAGACCCTATGTAGGACTATTTGCAAGCCGGGGGTGGGGGCTGTGTTCTGGTGACATTCTGTCACACTTTCTTTCCCTGAGACCTTCGTCAGGCCTCGCCAAGTCTGGTCGAATCTTGGAGCATTACCCTTTGCATTTTATGAATGCAAAGCTATGATCAGAAGAACATTGCCCTGAGCTGTGCGGTGCATGCCTCGTGGCTCCCAAGGTCCTGGGCCCTGCAGGGCTCCAAGTCCAGGGCTCTGTGATGCCCCCTCAGCGGCCCTTGGAAACCATCTCCCAGCTCTGTGTCTCAGTGAGTGCCTTTTCACTGGTGCTCAAAGAGGTAGAAGCAGCAGCACCTGTTTGGGTCCAGGGTAAAGGGGCTCCCTGCCTGTGTAGAGACAGTTGTGTGTCTCAACCGAGTGTGCAAGATGACAGGGACATGAGAGCTCGATGTGTGACCCACGAAGACACTGCGAGCACCCTGTGCACCCAGGGTCTCCTCTCTGACACAGCCACCAAGCAGGAGCTGCAAAGGAGAGTTTCTGGGTCCCCTAAATGACTCTGAGATGGCTGCCCTAGGACAAGACCTCTGGTCACCAGCAGTGTGCTGGGGGCCCTGGGCCCAGAACAAAGCCCTGGGACATCAAGGGAGCAGGTAGGTGGGGCCTGGGGAACCGCCAGTTTGGCCTCCTCCTGGCTGCCTGCAGAGCACATGGCCTGTGACCAGGCTTAAGACCACCGCTGACTGTATAGCCTAGCTGGTGGCAGCTGGGTCATCCTCCCTGGTCACATTAACGGGTGCCGAGGGGACACAGGCACTGTCATGACTGCTGCTTTGTTTTATTCTTTTTCTTTGTGTTTAAATTCATCGCTTAACAACTAGGATCAACACCTAATCCTAGCATTCCGGGAGGCTGAGGCAGGGGATAGACTTAGCAAGGCCCTGTTTCAGAATAGAAAAGGGGCTTGGGGATAGAGCGCAGGGCGAAGGTGAAGACCCTGTATTCAGTCCTCAGTATCCTGGAAGAATAAAATAAGAAAACAAACTTAAAAAAAAAAAAAAAAGAAAAAGAAAACAAACTTTAACAGTAGTGTCTCTCCCTCACTGGCCACAAGGTGGCCCCAAATTCCCGGTCTGCATGGGACTGGGGCCGGGCTGGAGTGGCCACCAGGCCAATCACAGATGCCCCATCCTGCGGGCAAATGGCTCTCTGCGGGGCAGGTGGCACAGGGCTTTAACAGCGCCTCTGACATCTGCTTAACCAAAGGTTTACAGCATGGCCACCCTCAGTGTGACCGGAGCTCGGGGGTGGGCAGCACTGTCCACTCCGTGCTGCATCAGAACCGCATGGATGTGGACAGAGGCCCCACAAAGCTGGGCTGCTTGGTTTTGTGACCTCTGGGAGCAGCACAGCTGGTCCCTGGCACCCTGGCCATCTGTCCCCTTCAGGGAACAGGCAGTGACCTCACACTTTCCCTGGCCTCCGTTGGTGTGGGTCCGCTGAGGTATCCTGTCCTAAGCTCCGAGTCCCTAGCTTGAGAGCTTCAGCTACTTCCCTGGCTCAAGCCACCCCTCCTTTCCCTTACCCCACCTGAGTCCCCTGAGCTCTGCCAGCCACACCTCCCTCCGCATCCCCCGCCTCAAGCCCCCTTTCCTCCCAGGCTTGCCACTGTGAACGCAAGGGGCAAACACGACAAGCACGCACACGTGTGTATACATGTGCCCACACAGTGTGGCCCTTCCCATGACAACCTGCATGCCCTGAGCACATCCTTGCCCATGTGAGCCCATGTCCCGGCTCATAGCGTGGGTGTCATGATGCTGGCCCTACGAAGGGTGACAATTGCAGAACCTGCCACGCACTACCTCCCCCAAAGCCAAGAAGCCACCAATACAACTGAACACTCAGTGGGGCCCTGTACTTCCTGGGCCAGTCCTGCAGGTAGCCGAGAGACAGGGCCTTACACTGGGGATCAGCACACTAACTTCTGTGAGGAAAATAAATGTTTCGCCAGTTTGCAGACAAAGGAAGGTGACACGGAGTGACAGACACCATCTTACATTTCGGGGTTTACCCCATAAGCTTCCCTAAGAGGGCCATCTTCAAGCAGCACTTTGTTGAATGCCTCTCTCAGGGAAGATATGAATCTGCCATAACCGACCCTTTCATGCCCAACCAATGGGAGAGGACAGAGTTGTCCCCTGCACTGAGACTCCTGAGAGGCTCTGGAGAGACCGTGAGGCGTTCTGCACCCTCCACGCTGATCTAAGCTTCAAACTGCCTATAACCAGCATTATAGTTACACCACCTGCCCTTAAAGGTGCCTAACTAGTGTGAAATGTCGCATCCCATCTGTGCGCACCTTAACAAGAGCTGTGTTCCTGTGCATATTTTATTCAGTCCCAGGCTTCCGGTTCTGCACTTGTAAAACTGGGAGAAGAACCAGCTGCACTCAGTGCCCGCTGGGCTCCGTGCACTACACACAGCGCTGTCTGCGGCAGCACGCTTGGTCTTCCCATCTTTGTGGTCAGTGACTATTCCCAGTATCTTACAGGCCACAAGCTAAGGGCAGAGACTGAGGCGGGGCTGGCGGAGCCTCCCTCCTCCGCTGCTGTAACTCCTTGCTCTGGTGCAGACAGGGCAGCAGCTGTGTCCCGTGAGCACTTTAAGCTATCTCGTTTTGACAGGATTCATGAGGTTGTCTTCTTTCAAGCCTGTATCAGCCGCTTTCTGTACCCTCGCTTGCCCTGCCCTCACCCCCGCCAAGTGTGAAACTAGAACCTTCCCTTTGTTCTAACGCCCAGCACTTTGGATGTGAGTTTGGCTGGGTAGATGCACACCTACAATGCTGGAAATAGATCTTCCTGTTCCCCACGGGTCTCTCTGACCCCTTGGATCTGGCGCAAGACCACCTAAACTTGCCTGGTCAACAAGCAGTGACAGACAGCATCCAATCCCTGCAGGTTGCTGGCAGCTTCACTTTGAGCAGCAGCCACCCTGCTGGGCCGTGGGCTCCTCACAATGGCAGGGTGGACACTGGCCACAGACACACACATGCTGCCTGCACACAGCAGGCATGCCGCAAAGCCTGGCAGGTCTGAAGAGAAGGCATGCCTGTGGACCAGTACACCACACAGTACCGAGTGATTAACATACACATCTTACCACACACACAGTACAACTGATCGCCAAATAGATCTTTCACCACCAAATAACTTTGGAATTTCATATTATCTTTTTGCTGAATTAATGAAGCACTGATAAGCCCAGAAATGTAAGTCAGAATTTATTCTGAGAAATACCATGAGAAAACCAGGTAATTTCATGAAGTGCTTCCCGTAGGACACAGACAACTGGCAGCACCTGTTACTCAGCTGTGAGGACTTACACAGCTGCGGGACACACCTTCCCGAGGTCCACATGGAGAATCATAGCTCACAGTTGGGATGAAGCAGCTGACCCGGCTGCTCCTCGCTGACCTCGCCTCCAGTGAACCTTTTCAGAGCCTGTGCCGGCGTCCAATTTCCTTCAACACAACAGAGGCACCGGAGCTGCTGTTCAGAATGGTTTTCTTCAAAGTAACTTTTGGTGTAGGACAGTAACCCAGTGCTACAAAGTTATGCACAGGAGGATCTATTTCCAGCATTGTAGGTGTGCATCAGCCCAGCCAAACTCACATCCAAAGTGCTGGGCGTTAGAACAAAGGGAAGGTTCTAGTTTCACACTTGGCAGGGATGAGGGCAGGGCAAGCGAGGGTACAGAAAGCGGCTGATACAGCCTTGAAAGAAGACAACCTCATGAATCCTGTCAAAACGAGATAGCTTAAAGTGTTCACGGGACACAGCTGCTGCCCTGTCTGCACCAGAGCAAGGAGTTACAGCAGTGGAGGAGGGAGGTCTGCCAGACAGGTGCATCTCTGGGCTCTGGCTCGGTGACTGTCGCGGTTAGGTCTACAAGGTCCCCGATCACGTGCAGAGGGCTCGGGCACCCATGCAGTGGGGTTCAGAGGGGGTTAGGCCCCAGGCCTTCCCACTTCAGGGGCTCCCTCCAAGGACGAGCTGATAATCTGATGGTGCCTTAGTTACTTCCCTTATCTCTGGGACAAAGACACCCAACAAGCACCAGCTAGAGGCTCAGCGTGTAGAGGGTTTGGGCAGAGGCCTGGGGCTTGGAGGCCCGGACCGAGGAGCCGCGCCTTTCGCGGAGCCCAGCAGCACAGAAGGGTGGAGTGAGGGAGAAACGCCCTTCCAGCCAGGCCTCACGACCGCCTCTCCTGACCAGGCCCCGCTCCTGACAGCAAGGGTTCTGCAAGCCCCCGCGGGGAGGACAGGCTGCAGGGGGCGCCCCGCAGCAGAGGGCTTCCCTGGAGGTGACAGAGTGGGTCACGGGGTGACCCCGGAGACAGCGAAACATCCATCCCGGCCTCCTTCCTCTCCCGCTCTCAGCCACCATGCCTGCCTCACCTCGCCACGGCGATGGGGCCGCCAACCCTGGACTGCGGTCTCTGAAACCGAGTCCAAGTCCACTGCTCGTCCTCTGAGCTGTTGTCCTCTGTACCTGCTCACAGTGCCAAGCAGCGGGCCCTTACTGCTCCATGCGCGGCTGCCCAACTGCCACACCGAGCGAATTCATCGCGCACGAACTTCGAGCAAGGTCAGACAAAATCCCGAAGACAAGTTTTAGTCATAACTTTCCTAAAATGAATTACCTATGTGAAACCGCACAGTAGTTGAATCGTTTAAAATTCAATTACATGGACTTTCACCTACATAGTAACAAATCTCAACGTTCCAAATATCTGCTTGACCATGGCACTAATTTCATCTTAACACTTGGTTGTTATCAAGACTGTACACAATAATTGTACTAAATGATAACATTTGTGTCCATCTTTAGTCTAAAATGCACATGTCATTAATAAAAACTGGTCTAAGAGGGAGAGAAAAACCTGCTTATTTATAAAGAAAGATACGTAATTTCATACAGGTTGGTATCTAGAGTATTTGCCAAAAAAAAATCTTTCACTCAAACTTCAATCTAAATAATTTTAAAACAAGTATTGGTAAGGCTAAACTTTGTTTTCCTTACTGTCTGCAATTGTACCCATAAAACACTGACTTGGTAGACCCATCTGTCTTCTCTGATGTGGGTCTGCTCTGCATCTAGTACCTAGACTTCGGGGAACCAGTTCTACTTTTTGTGTGAATAGTCAGTCTGGTTCAGACACTTTGAACAAAGATCTACACAGCGAATGTAAATATAAACCATGTCTGTCACACAGTCCATAACGTAATCTACATAAAAAGAAACTGGTACCTACACTCAGGGAAAGCAATCATACAGAAATGAGTCCTGAGAAAAACCAAGAGTAGGAACAAGAATGTGCCAGACTGGCACTTTTCCCCACCAACCTGGCAGTTTTAGGCATCTGATATGTTTTCCTGAGATCATCTAATGATTACACAATTTCCAAGCAATTAATATTGGCCATACAGTTTATGAACTATATAGGTATGTTTATATAGCCAAAATACTACATTGCTTCATTATTTATTGAATTTTTTAAAAACATTCATTCAATACTTCATGTAACAAAACTGTTGGTTACTACTTGGGTCAGAAAGTGTTAAATAGCATAGACATCACAGACAGCAAAAAATTTAATTTTAATTTTATTTTATTGCTTCCCTCAAAATATACCCTTTGCAGACAACACAAACATGCACCCTGATGGCAGTCTTATAAAGAAAAGTTAAATAATAAGTAAGCTGTAAATCAAGAAAAATAATACAAACAGAAGCTTAAATGATATTGTATGGAAAGACTTACAGGTAGGCAGAGAGATTCTAACTTTGGTAATTCAAGTCAAACTGAACACAGGAAAGACAAACTTTGTTTTGATACAAAAATTTTCCACACCATTGTTTTATAAACCCTTTGTGAGATGTGTAGGAACACAGACCTAAGAAACAGTGTTCAAATGACCTAGTGCAGGTCACTTTGCCTTGTGAAATTCAGTTATAATCCATATAATTCCAATGACACTGCTTCTTAAAATTTAAAACTGGAGTATATCCATGATATTCAAACTATCACAGCTTACATTTATTTAGATGTTGTCAGAAATAAGCTCTAAAATTAGCACTGTTTAAAAATGTGTTTAACAAAGACATGGGGTTGATCCAAATTTCACTTTTCAAAAGAGAAAATTAGTTTGTCATGAGAGCACTTTTAAGTATTTTGACCTATCCCTCACCTGTAGTTAGACAGTGTTCTACAGGAACAGGTGTGAATCCTGGTCACAGACATGGCAACATACAGACACCTACTCACACCACCTGACTCTCCAAAGGTACTACAAGAGATGGCTTATTTTCTGGTTTAGGAAAAGCAATATAACACAGTCAGACACAATTTCCTTCAGTTAATTTTTTTCATTTTCTTTGCAAGTCCACTGGTGCACTTCATCTGGGTCACTGATGTCATTTTGCAAAAAAAAAACAACCCTCAAAAAGCCCTAAGTAGTAAACAGAAATGTTATTACAAAGGACTGCAGACAACCATGTTCATACTATAACATACACCAGAGCGGGTCAAACTTCCAGAACTTCTTGCATGCGATGCACTGCCTCCTGGCCGAAACTAGCTTGCTTCCTGAGCACGGGCTTGCAGCGACAGATCACGCACAGCTCTACCCAGACGGGAAACGAGCAAACCCACTCTGGGCTGATGGCTGCAGGAAGACGAACTTCTCTCAAGAGAAGATGCTGCGCAGCAGCCCTGAGCTCACTCCCCAGAGCCAGGGGAGAGCGATGTGGACCAGGGCAACGCTGTCTTCACCGACGCCTGCCGCGCAGCTCCACTGAGGAAGCCCGGAGGATGGCGCACGGTGGGATGGCACAGGGCACATGCCAAGTGATCTAGATAGGGAGCCTGCAGGCGCCTGCCACCACCACCATCTGCAGGCTCAGAATCTAACAGAGAGAGGTTCACGCTGAGTATTTTGCTATAGAAGGTAACAGGAAACCTTAGCATTTTAAGCACTTATGGCACAGATGTTGGGAATTACTATTAGCACAGTTTAACCCTTCAAAAGCTAGGCAATTTAAAGTTCTGATGCAATAAATCAGTTACAATTTTAAATTAAACTTCACTGTGACATTGTCTACCTTATTCTTTTGTGTAGACAAAAGGGTATGCAAATTAAGTGATTTCAATACATATTAAGTGATAATTATTTTGCAAATACGAAGCAGAACCAGCTAATAATGCAATACAATAAAAACACACGCCAAACAGTGCTTTCATTCCGAACAGTGCTTTCATTCCGTAACCCTTCTTGCCTTTTCCTTGGGTGTCTGGATAGGTGAATGTACTTTCTTCACGGACTCTCAGACACCAAGCAGAAAGCCCAGCGTTACACAGTGAGGCGGAACACTTCAGTGGTGAGAGTTTGGAGCTGTCAAACTGTCAGACATTGAAAGTAACAAATATAATGAAATATGCTACAAAGTAATGTTAAAATATTCCATCTGAGTAAGAAAGCAATAGCAAATTACAGTCCTAACAGCTGCCAGGTGACATTAGCTCATGGGATATGTAATGAACAGCATAAACTCCACTTAGCTTTGACCTTTTCAGTAGCTCCTGCACTAACACTGAAAAACCAATGTTTGCCCAAAATCAAATGCATGTTGGCTTTTGTATAAATTCCATTTTACCCACTGTTCAATCAACAAGGCTTTATTTACAGTCCTTGCTAAATCAGGAAGCAAGTGGATGTCATGTGCGGTGCGGCTGTCTGTGAGGGACTGCCACCCTCACGCTCTGATGGAAACCCACAGGCAGCCGAAGAGGGTCCCGCAGATGCACACATTCACGTACAGTTTCCTCCCGGCCTCCGTCATCAGGAGGCCGGCAGTCAAGCCGCTCAGGAACAACACTGACGGCAAAGTCTTCTTGAGGCTTAGTTTCGAATCAACACTTTCCCCAGGAAATTTGTTTCTTCTTTCTGGATCTGGTGATTCATAGAATTCCTTAAGTAACCTGTGCCCAGAAGGAAAAACAGTAAAATTTAAAGTTTCTGTTTTAGTCATTTCAGCGTGTAAGCTCAACCAATGACCTGCCGGGTACTCGGGTGCAGGGAAGGGCACAGGTTCCTGGAAAACGAGGGTGACAAAGGAAATAGCAGAGACTCTGCACAGGAGGGGTCTAGCCTTTCAGCACATCCCTCATGCTCTGCAGCCACAGCATATCGATGCTGCTTTATGCCACCTTCCAAAACACAGGATCCTCCAGGTTCACGGAGGGCCGTTACAACCCTGCTCCGCTCAGTGCTGCTGCTCCCCCTGCCCAGCTCCAGGCCACTGAGGTCAGGCTGGGAGCAGTGGGACCACAGACCACGCCCTAAGCCTTGCCTGCTGCCTTGGCAGTACGAAGACAGTGCCAGAGGGCACAAGGGCAGTTCATTCTCCCTTCTAAAACTGTGAGATTGCAGCAGCAGCACGCAACACAGTGACTGCAAATGCAAACCGGAGGGCAGTGTCTTTGCTGCCCTATAGCTCTATCTGTGTAAGTGAGTTAGATAGTAACACATTTTTCAGTCCTTTTTCTGAAAACAATTTTCCTATCAACACACAGATCTTAGTTTTTCATAGCCAAAGAGGCTGGCTTAATAAAACATGTCATGTCCAACTCTGAGTCTATGATATAGAAAGACTTGTTTTCAACATGTTACATTTTTAGTAATTCTCACTGAAGGTAGCCCAGGAGGACTAATTCTGAGATATTCTATGGAACACATGGAAAGGAAGAACTTCTCCACAAGAAAAGCAGCCCAGGTCTCCTGGAGGAAGCCGAAGGCGTCACATGCCCCGCCGCCCCAGCTGCTCACAGCTGTCTGTCTTCTGCAGAGGTCAACCGATCCTTTTTTTTTTTTTTTTTTTGCGGTACTGGGGATCGAACTCAGGACGCTGCGCTTGCTAGGCAAGCGCTTATTCCACTGAGCTATATCCCCAGCCCCCTTCTGCAGAGGTCAAAGCAAACTCTGCTGACCAACCCAGGTCAGCAGTGCCTGGCCCCAGTGAGCTCGCCCGGGCCTACACTGACACTCGTCTCACGGCACTGCGAGCACGGCAGAAGCGTGCGCAGCACGAGAAAGGGCTCAGGGGCCAGCAGACTAACAAGGGAAGAAGACACTGGGGCAGGCGCGGCCCTGTGGCTGTCTGGCGCCCCACACCTGCAGGGCTCTCGGGCATGCAGGGTGTGGCTGCTGGTCGCGAAGCCCACCACCTGCCCTGAGCTCGGGGGCCTTGTGTGGGAGAGGCAGGTTGGCTTCTGCTTACTTTTCTGTCTCACACACTGGGACAGGCCCATCGCAGTGAGCTCTTCTACAGTGACTGGGAAAGTCAAGTGTAAGCCATGAACATGGAGAAGGTCTGGCTTGGTGTAGGGTGGTAAGAGGTGAAGTCGGCCTCCAGTGGCCTGCCCAGTGAGAAAGGACGCAGTGCGGGGCCATGGCTACTCACTCGTCTTTTTTCTCAAAGCGCTGGTGGAGCCATGTCTTCATGGAGTCCTGTTCCTCTGGGATGTCTTTTCTGTCAATACGATCGATGTGAATATGAATTTTTGGACAGTCTATGCAGAGGAATTCTAACAAAGAGGAAAAGAATTTCACTTTATAGTATTTCAGAAACCATGGTTAAATAATGTTACTTGTACAGTGAAAATGAGGCCCAACTCTCCACAGCAGGCAGCTACTTTCTACTTTCAACCCAACCCTTTTCTCCCCAAGCCACAGGGAAGGACGTCTTATTACTGCGGAACAGAAGAACCACTGGACACCAGCACTCTCTCACTGTCCTGGGAAAACCCTGGCCCCAAGCAGCATACACAGTGTAGAAAAGGGTGATTCAGCGTGCTGGAACAAGACCCAGGTGGCTGGGACATAGCTGGTGAAATGATTCTCACCTTTGCTGACATCAGGGTGCCCCATGAGGTCTGTTTCTGTAAGCTCAGAACACTCTCTTGTGCCTTCCAGAGGGGCCCGCCTTCGGAGCAGGCTCACCTGCTGAGCAGTGGTATGCCCCAGATACAAGCACCATGATTTTGAGTGCACGGTGCGCCTCAGGCAGCTGCCCTGGCAGCACATGCGGGAGGCACAATGGGTCAGAAAGGGGACACAGTGCCCAGGCTGCCCTGCCAGCATGCCCCAGGCCCACCCTGATGAAGCCAGGACTGTCTTTGCTTCTACTTTCCTAAGTGATTCTGCTCATTCAAAGTTCTTTTTCTTATTATAGGTGACACAGATAATACCTCTAAGTCCTAAAAACCTAGCACATGTTTGAAAAAGAAGAAAGTCATACTTTCTTACTGTCAGGTGGCACGAAATGTCACAAATACCTGATGCAAACTCATTTAAAGATGAGCGCAGGCAGCACACATCTTGGGGTTGCAGCTGAGCCCACCCTGCTGGCCCCTGTGATCTGTGGCACTCCCGGGTCCTGTGTGTGCACCTGGGGAAGAGGCCGGTGTAGAGGCTTCCAGGGTACTTACGCAGCAGCCAGGGCACAGCACAGTCAGCAGGAGTAGTGAAATGTCAACTCTGACAGGTGAGGAACACCTCAAAAAATGGTCAAGGAAATGAAGGGAAGCACACTGCCCTAGTTTTTAAAATGAACGTTCTGTTGGAGTCCAGGCTATACAGAGTTAAGCTGCCCATCACTGGGACCTCTGGCTGTGCTGGAAAAGCTCATGTTCACAGAGCTCTGAGGTCAAGACAACACCCACAGCTGAGGTGGCCGAGGGCACAGGCTGCTGACACTCCCTATTCCAGAGCACTGAAGCTGCCAGTCTTAGAGATCAAACAGTTCTCCTAACTGG
The DNA here is from genome assembly GCA_004027595.1 of Dinomys branickii. Taxonomy (NCBI): domain Eukaryota; kingdom Metazoa; phylum Chordata; class Mammalia; order Rodentia; family Dinomyidae; genus Dinomys; species Dinomys branickii. Next base: position 46,404 of record PVLD010008589.1, read on the forward strand.
CAAATTTACTCCTTGGAGAAATCTTTGAACTTACTTCCAAGGTCCTGCTAGGTTCCTCACTTGCCTCCATAACACCTTCCTTTGCTTGAAACCCAAAAGAATACCCGCTGTCCGGTGGAGCTCTTTGGCTTACTCCTGAGAGACAGAGTTCCGACACTCCTGGACTCCCCCAAACTACCCCACTGGTCTCATTTAAGCTGCCGCGTCCACTCGTTTAGGAGGTTGGGGCTGGGCTAGGCCCTGGTGACGCCAGTCTCTAAGCCCTGCCTGACTGCGTGCCATGAGGTGACACCCTCTCACCTGTAGTGCACACTCACCAGTCATGCTTGTAGTTTCCATGTGCTGGCCCTCTTTGCCCTTCCCTTCATAAACCACAGTGACGTCATAGATGGCATCTATGTAATTCTTCATAGAGTCAAAAGCAACATACGTTGCCTTTATTCTTGGTGTCAGCACATATTTGAATACTGGGAGGCCTGGAAAAGACATTTGGCGTGGTTAGTCCTTGGGAAAACATTAGGTTCAACATCTAAATTGTTCTTTGGTTTCACAAACAGAAATACACTCAGTGTTATGATCTCTAATCTCGGGATCTGAGAGCACTAACCCTTCTGTCACATGCATGTTGTTTCTCACCACTTACTGTGTGCCTACATGCAGAGCGGACGGGGCCTCCAGCGCTTCCTGCCTGCGCTCACGGCAGTGCATCGTGCAGACACCAGAGGCCAATTGTGTGCTTACATGCAGAGCGGACAGGGCCTCCTGGGCCTCCCGCCTGCGCTCATGGCAGTGCATCGTGCAGACACCAGGGCCGACTGCTGCCCTGTCACACCTTAGCTCTTAATCTTCCACGCCTGCAGGAACTGTCAGAGGCAGCCCTCAAGAAGCCCAGGCACCCAGGTCCACAGAGGCACACCCAGGTCCACACAGGCACACCCAGGTCCACACAGGCACACCATAGGTCCAGAGGCACACCGCAGGTCCACAGAGGCACACCGCAGGTCCACAGAGACACACCCAGGTCCACAGAGGCACACCGCAGGTCCACGGAGGCACACTCAGGTCCACAGAGGCACACCCAGGTCCACAGAGGCACACGCAGGTCCACAGAGGCACACGCAGGTCCACAGAGGCACACCCAGGTCCACAGAGGCACACCCAGGTCCACAGAATGCCCATTAAGTCAGTAAGCAGCAGAAACAGCACTCAAGCAAATAACAGTAAAAGAACAACTGTGAAGGTTTGGCAAAACCAGCGTCATGACTGATGGTAAGCAGCCACTGATCATATGCAAACAATCTTTAAAATATTCTCTACTTGAACATATTGGGAGCAGCTTTGATTACGCTAAATGTGTTTTCTGTTAAATTCTCTTCCCCTCACTGTACCCTGTATGTTCCAGACAGGGGACAGTCACTGAAGAACAGCAAGACACTGAGGTGGCCCTGGTGCCCAGGGGAGGAAACACCCAGTTGAAGGAAGGGTAGACACCCCATAGGAGGGCACCCAGGGCCGGGCACTGAGGAGTACCACCAGTGTCGAGCAGGTTCCATGCCACCCACCAGTCCCGAAAGAAGGTGTCTGTGTGAGAGCTCAGAGAAGCAACACAGCCTCGCTTGCCTGCGGTGCTGACCCACACACTGCTAGTTCCTGCGCACACAGCACCAGCTGCGCTCGCGTAGCACAGACACAGCTGGCCTCCTCTGCCACCTGCAAGGCCCTTCCCCAGGGCAGCAGGACGTCTGCCACTGCACCAGTTGTTTCCATCTCTACAATGCAATTAGGCACTCACTGTCCTAAAACCTCGAGTCACTCTTACAAAACAGTTTCATGATAACACAGCTACCAGCCAGCACTTTAGGGGGAAACCCAAATGGCAAGGTGTTTCTAGCTGACTGCTCTGGCCGCAGCCCAGGTGCTGGGCCTCCACTCTGCCTCAGGGGGCTTCCTCATGGCCCTGAGCCTGACCCAACGGGTGTGCGCGTGGCTGCCCTTCCTGCGGGGGCCCAGTGTCTCCTCTGGGGCTGCCCTGCTCTTCCCATCCCCACAGCACCTCGCCCTCTGACCAGGGTGCTCTGCTGGTGGTAGGTGTGACTCAAGCTCTACAGTTTGTACTGTGCTTTGGAATCACCCTAAATACAACAGGCAGGACACACTGGTGATCTAGATAGGAAATGCTACACCTTAATACAGAACTCAGTCTACAACTACTCAGTATGTTACTGCAATTGACTTCCTCAAAGTAAGTAACTGAGCTTAGAGAAGCAAAATAAAAAGTAACCATACCCAGCAAGACTTTAGAATGTCTAGCTCAGGACCTTTTGTACTCTATAGTTAGTAAAAAGCAAGATACTATTCTAAAGCTATAAAGGGGTAAAAGTTAATGAGGCAGCTGGGCATGGTGGTGCACACCTATAATCCCAGCACTTGGGAGGCTGAGGCAGGAAGATCACTGCAAGTTTGGGGCCAGCCTGGGCTACATGGTGAGTTCAAGGACAGCCTGAACTACACAGTGAGAACCTGTCTCAAAACAAGAAAAGAAGATTTTTGAGGAAATAAAAAAAACCCAAATAACTGCAGTACAAGGATGAGTGTCTCAAATGAGATGCAAAATATTCTCAGACTATAAAAACTCCTATTTAAAATATTTTAAGTCACTCAAGCTTTAGAAGACAGGGGCCCTCAGGGCCAGCGGAGGGGTCTGGGCAGCTGTGGGGGGGTATGGACTGTAAAGTGCTGCCACCAGGCTGCAGGCAGCTTCAGCAGGGTCAGCTAAGGCTTCCCCAGCAACCTCAAAGCACTCAGGTCTTAGCATTTGCTCAGGACGCTGGGTCAGGGTAGTGAGCTGCTGAAGTGGGATGGAGACAATGCAAATGAGAAGAGAAAGTGTGGCCAGCAATGCAGACACTGAGTCAAGCACTTGGATGAGTGTGGTGCTAAGGGAGGCTTGCACCCTGGAAGGCATGGGTCAGGCTGGGCCACGAGCAGAGGGTACAGCCAGGAGGAAGGGCCAGGAAGCATTTGCGTGTGCACATCCTCACCACAGAGAGGAGAGGAGCAGACCATGAGCTCCCACCAAGCACACAGATGCTGGGGTGACAGAACATTCTAGAAGCCTTTGAAAACATGGCTTCCAAAATGGCAAGAATCGGGGAAGCCAACCCCACGCAATACTCAGTGCTCTCCCTGTCAACATCGTGCCCGTGGATTCAGTGCCCTGTCCACAGCCAAGCCGCTCTGTGCTGTTTCCCCTTGGCTTAGGGTGGCAGAGGCACCAACCGACGGACCTGCCTGCGGACAAGGCCAACACCCTGTCAGAGAAGGAGCCCTGGAGAGCCAGCAACTCCAGGGAGGAACAGAGGACCTGGCCAGCAGTGCTTGCCACAAGAAATGCTCAGTTACTGTGCACTACACAGAGTATGGGGTTTCCCACTGAAGTGACTCTCTTCCAGTAGCCAGAGTTGAAGCTCAGTGCTGCACCCACCCTACTGCCAGAGAGTTTACTGGGCTTCACTTTGGGGAAGAGTTAACTGTTTAAATCTGAGGTGCAGAACAACTACAGAACAATTCTGCTTCAGGGTTTCCAGTGATACCCTCCCACAGTGACTGGGTGAGAGAGACAGCTGCAGAAGACAGCTGTGGACTAGGTACAGGTTAGATATAAACCTGCTGAGAAGTTTAAGCTCAGGCCAGAAAGACACGGGCCCCAGCCTTCATGGGAAGAAACCAGTCCCAGAGAATGTGGCTTTCAGAAGTAGCTGGACCTGAAAGTTCTTTCATAAAGTCCAGTAGCTGGCCTGAACCCCCAGCCTGCTGCCTACATGTAGCAGAGGGCACTGCCCTGACTGCTCTCCCCATCGACTGGGTGAGTACAGGTACGCCTCAGCTGGGACAGCTGCCTCACCCAGGTACATGCACGGGGGCCTCTGAGGCAGGAAGGCACCTCACAACCCACAGGCTGTAAAGTTAGGCAGAGAAAATTGTGATTGGTTAACTCACAAAACTGCAGATTCCAGGAACAAACCACTTATTAAAAAATGCAGCTGGGTGTGGTAGCACACGTCTGTAATCCCAGCACTCAGGAGGCTGAGGCAGGAGGAGCGTTGAGAGTTCAAGGCCAGCCTGGGATACAAAGTGAGCTCAAAGCCAGCCTGAACTGCATAGTGAGACCCTGCCTCAAAAAGGCAAAAAAAAAATGAAAAACAAAAAATGCAGAGCATTTTTTTTTAACTAAAATATTTTCCCTTTCTTTTATCTTCTTTGGGGAGAGGATTTGGATTTTCTCCTTTTCTCTTTTTCTTTTCTCCTTTTTTTTTTTTTTAAATTTTCCCATTTTTGTTTTGCTGTATTTTTTTTTTTTCTTTTTCCTGTTTTTCTTTTCTTCGTGGTGCTGGGGATAGCACCCCGGGCCTTATGCATGCAAGGCGAGAGCTCTACCACGGAGCCGCATCCCCAGCCCTGTCTTTGCTTTTCTGTCACTTTGCTTTAACACAATTAATTTCCTTTACTCCTCAATCGAGTGCTTCATCTTACTTTTCTTTCCTCCTCCTTAGCCTCCATTGATTACGTTTCAAATTCCATTTTTTTCAATATCCACATCTTCATGTCCTCTACCCTTCCTCATACAGCCATTAAGCTTTATAAATTTTTAGATAGCTAATTAGCTCCACACTGTTACTGTTAAATACTGTTCAATTGTTGGTGGAGATAAAGGTGTTACATTTAGCAGCTACTTCCTCTATGTCAACATCTGGTTTCTTCGTGCTTATCCTATAACTTTAGATCTCCCTTCTGTGTTTACAGGTATTACTGGTTCCTAGGTACATCAATACCAGCTTGTCTTTGATGGTGTTACTGATGCTGATTTCATTGCCATTGCAGGGGACACAGTTGTTGCTATTAACTGGTTTTCTCTATATGCGACCATCTTGATTGCCTCTGTGTCCTCAACAATACTGGCTCATTCCCAGAAAACTGGGTGCTGGGCCAAATGCACTACCTCCTCCCCTCCCAAATAAACAGAAGTGGTTGGATCTTAGAAGCAAAGTCTTAGTTAGCCATGCTTGGAACACATCACTGAAAATCAGACCCTAAATACAGAGGTCTCCATACTAGGAACGAAGTCTTCCACTATAATCAACCTGCAAAACTAGGCACAAAACAAAACTAAAAACCAATACAGACATGAGAGGACAAAGCAACAAAATGCCCCTAAAAACTCCCAACTCCCCCAAAGCTGATCCATGGGACATTACGATAGACAAAATCAGAAACCACATAACCAAATTATTTGAAAAGAGAAAAAAAAAATAAGGTGATTGGCAAGCTCAAAAAAGACAGAACCAAGCAGGTAATTGACTTAATAAAAATAAAAATAGGCAAGTTTGGAGAAAACACTAATAAAAAGCTAGCTGAACTAAAACAAAATGACATAAAACATCAATGAACAGTTTATCAAAGAATTAGAATCCATGAAAAGGTACCAAGAATAATTCAGAAAATTAAAAATGCTACTGAAAAGATGAGCAGGTGAAACAACCAACGTGAGGACAGAGTGTAAAACTAAAAGACAGGCCACTCTCGGAGACCAGTTACTCCAAGATACCTTAAAAACAACAAAACAACACGAAAAATGGATCCAACAGATGCTAAGTGACACAAAAAAGACTAAGACAAATTGGAACTAGTAAACAATCAGAAGGTAGCACAAATGGCATAAAACAATCAATTACAGGTAACCAGCATAATACTAGATTTAAAAAGTAAAGTACAAATTATGCTACCATAAAATTACTTAAAATACTTGTAGCACTGCAAAATTAGGATGAATTTTGAAAAATAACTTTTACTAGCTATATTAGATAGTCATCTCAATGAAGGGACTGGGCAATTTAAAAATTAATCTTAAAATATTAGTAATAATATAGCTACACATAAAAATAACTTACCCTAAATTTAAAAAAATTTAAATGACAACTCTGAATAAACATAACATGGTGAATAAGTCATTAATATATAAGCATTTGTCTTACCAACTGGAAGAAGTGTGCCATATTTAAGTAGGAAATATATTTTATTTTATTGTAAAAGGTGAATTTAACAAGAGGAATCAAACCCTTCAAAGCTAAAACATAATCTCCTGTTCTTCACAGAGACTATACTCATTCCATTATATAAATTTATTATACTTAAATTACTAGAGATCTGTCCAGCAACAAGGTATAACGTCTATGGGTTGATTTTGTCTCAATGGTACATTTACACTTAATGGATCTGTCTATCCCCTGCACTGATGGAACTGCGAGAGGCAAAGCTGCTGGCAAGCAGCGGCTAAGCTTTGCAGAATCTGGCCCTCACTGCAGGCATCTGGGCCCAGCCAGCTGGACTCCTCTGACACTGGCCTCCATCAGTCTCACCACATCACAAAGCAACCTTTGCAGTACAAGGCAACTTGCAGCCATATAGTAAAAGAACAGTCTGGGTTCCCAGGTATATAAACCTACAAAACAGTCTTTCCATCACATGCCCCCACACACACTCTAGAGACAGACCACACCCACACAATCGCACAGGGAAGGTCTTCGTGAAACCCACAGCACAAGAATACGTATTCCGTCAAGCACCTGAAATTAGTCTCCTAGACACATATAAGGACATGCAAATGAATTCAAAAGAAACTGCATTTTCTAAGAGATACTACTTTCATTCTTGTAGAACATAAATTTCTATTCCAGGAAGAAAAACTAAAAACATCACTATCTTTAAAAGTTACTTTCCAATACAGTCCAGTATTTACTTACCCCGTTGAGCAGCAAATGCCTGACTAGCGGAAAGGACTTTTGGATTATACCTTGTTCCCTCTGGAAAAATCACAAGGTACATCTGTGGGACATAGAGAAAACCCAGTTTGTTTTGGTGTGAGCTTTGTTGTTGCTGTTGTTCTGAACTGATCCACACAAATTGTATTAGTAATGCTGAAACAGTATTTCCTAGGACTGGAGAAATGTATGTGACCTTCACTTCAAGCAGAGCAAACAAAATGCAAAACTTTAGTTAGTCTGACTACAGCATGGACTATACTCAAAATGTACCCATTGTAGTTCAGTGACTAGGAATCTAAAAACATTTCTAATACCATGCTAACAGTCACTGGTTAAAAACTTGATCATGAAATGCTCACCAATCATTAGTAAAACAGTCTTTCTCCTCTAAGACCCAATATTTTCTTTTTTTACCTTTCTTGACAATATTGGAGACTGAACCCTTGTCATTTTTATTTTGAGACAAGGTCTCACAAAATTGCCCAGGCTGGCCTTGAACTTGTGACCATTTTGCCTCAGCCTCCCAAGTGGTTGGGCAAAAAGGGCTCCCAAAGGGGGGGCAGGGTTCTGGGCCTCTTTCGAGTAGGACAATAAAGAAATGAAGGCTCTGTTCCAGCTCAAGGACAAGTGAGCACCACAGGAAAGCACAATGACATGTGATTACAAACAAACCCGACTATGCCAGGAATTTTGCTTTACATACACACAGATCCCTTATCTGCTATTTTCACTGAAAGAACCAGAAATCCCATTCTCTGTTGTCATGATCTCCGTATTTTAAAAAATTCAATATTCTTTATTCAAGATGTGCCATACCTTTCTGCAGTACCATTTGAAACACAGATGCTTCAGTCTTTAGGTATAATATATGTATTTACATTAAAAACCTATTTTAAAAACAAAGATTATTCAAGTTATAATAACTATTGATAACTTGCTATTATAAACAGCCTTTCTAGCCAGGCATGGTAGAGCATGCCTATAATCCAGCACTGGGAAGGCCAAGGCAGGAGGATCATTGAGAGTTCCAGACCAGCCTGGGCTACAAAGTGAGCTCAAGGCCAGCCTGAACTGCACAGCAAGTTCTCAAAAAAAAAAAGAAACCCAAAAACAGTCTTTTTTCTATGTACTGGAGCCTTCCTTCCTTCTTTTGTGTGGCACTAATGTTGAATCCAGGGTCTATGTGCTGACGAACTACATGTCTAGTTCTTTTAATATTTTTTTTATTTTTAGGCCAAGCACGTTTACATTGCTAAGCTGCCCAGGCTAGCTTGGAACTACTGTAGTGGGTGGGTGGGTGGGTGTGTGTGTGTGTGTGTGTGGTGTGTGTGTATGTGGTGTGTGTGTGTGTGGTGTGTGTGTGTGTGTGTGTATGTGTGTGTGTGGACTGACCTTCAGAAATAGTAAGATAACACCTCTATTATTTTTAGCTAATACTCATGGAAATTTGTTTCAGCAGCAACATTAAATTCTAAATTTAAGCCCTACCACCATATTAAATAGTACTCACCGAGAAAGGACATATACGGAAGCAAAGCTTAAGTAACTTGTGCAAAGTAACAAGACTAAAGCAGGAGATCTAGGATTTAAAGCCAAATCTGATTCCAGAGGATGATCAGATAAACCAACTCCAACAGGCTCCCCCTCATTTGAAGAAATTTAAAAGTCAGAAGAAAAAGTATGGCTTCAAATTTACCACCTAAATTTTTATATTAATTCTAACTAAAGGACTTCCATAGATGAAGCAGTCCTTTTGCTCACAAATGTTTCACTTGCATCTATGAAAATATCTTAGTGGTAATTATGGAGATGCATTTCTTAACCATTTATAATACAAGTGTACTTTTTAAAACAAACTCTGAAGTCTCAATACTAATACTGAGTAAGAACGATTGTCATCATGGAAGAGTCCCATTGGGAACACTAAGCCATATGAAAACTGACTTGGTAAATATATACTACCGAGCCAGTCCTTCAGTAGGCAATAATCTCTGCTTTTATGGGCCTTAAATGTTAAGTAAGTGAAATGGCCATCCCGATTCTGAAGGCCAGGCCACGGACACACAGCGGCGCGAACCCAGAGCCCTCCTCATCGCATCGTGAGCCGCTGGCCTCTTGTGCCATCCACACTGTGCGAGGGACACGAAAAGCTGTTGTTGCTTTTAAAAACACCTGACACTACTTCTAAAATGATATGTTGGCTGGCTCGGGAAGCTTTTGGATAAGAAAGTCTGTTCAGATCGTCGTCTTGTCTCATGATCAGTGGAAGGGGAGAGGCGGCAGGAGACGAGCCGGGGATAAAAGGCCAGCACGTGCGTGCTGAGCCACTGGTCACTACAATCGCCAGTCACTGCAGCTGCTGACCACCACATTTGCTGCTCACCACGGCCACTACTCACTACAACTGCTGGTCGCTGCGGCTGTGTTGGGGGGTGTTTCCCACCTCTCTTGGCACAGCATTCTTCACATGGAGATGAAGACTGTTTCTTGAGTAAAGTTTTATAAAATAATGTTCCCATTGAATGATTTTTTTCATTTGTATTTATTCATTCTTTTTTGGTTTTTCAAACAACTCTGTATACAATAAATCCAAATTTATACTCGACAAAACAGTTGCTCCCTTCCACAAAGAAATCCGACGCAGAGGACAGGTGTGTGCTGTGCACCGGTAGCAAGCTGAGGCAGGGCTTCTGGGCAGCTGCGTCTCTTCTTGTGTGGAGACCCAGGATGGAGTACACAACTCTCCACTCCCCAGGCACGGTGGAAGCCCTGTGCAGGAAGCTCCCAGGCACTCGCTCAAGCAGAAGCGCTCCCCTTGCATTACAGGATTTCCATTGCCTCAACAAAAGCCTCACATGTGGGAAGTACACTTTCATACCAACTCTTAAAGTCTAAGCTCTTAAATCACAAACTTCGAGCTGAGGAGGAATAAACCCGGCCCTCTTACCGGCGTCCCCGCGTTCACGTAGCTCTGCAGTGTGTCCCTCATTTTGCCCTCGTTGAATTTGGCACTTCGCTTCACATAGATTCCTCCATGCTAGACAGAGAAAAATTGAAAGGAGAAAACATTTATCCTTAAAATAAGCAATGGCTACAGTTGTCAGAAAGGCCACTTTACTCCTTAAGAACACAGCATTTAACTGTATTTCAGAATTTATGCTCTGTTCACTATGTTCAAATATTTGCACCAAAATACATACCTGAAATCTATTAATGTAAAATTCAAAATAAAAATGCTTCATTTTTTAAAAATATAACTTTTAAACTAAAACTTGATCAAACAGATCTCAATTCCCAATTTTTCCACTGACTTCTTATAGAATCACTAAAAGTATCCTTAAAATGTCAACACTCATGATCTTTAGGGATTTAAAACTCTGACCCAGTTATGGATGTTTACGTGGCTGCACGCAGACTAAATTTTGCTCACCAAAAGCCACACACTGAGGATGCGCTTCCGCAGTGACTGTGACTCAAAGGAGGCCGGGAAGGTTGGGTGCAGTAATTGCAAAACAACGTGGAAAAAAAAAACCTCGTAAATTAAGGTCATATTGAATTTTAAAATATAAAATTGCTATAAATAATCTCAGCACTTGGGAGGCTGAGGCAGAAGGATCACAAGTTCAAAGGCAACCTACATAGCGAGATCCTCTCAAATAGACAAAATAAATTTAACACATTACAAAGGAGGGAAACAGGTTACCTGAGAAAAGTAAAGCCCGTACAGTGGAAGCCACTTCAGGCGGTCTTTCAGCACATAGCGCACGTGTCCCACCGCATTCTGCCGCACGGCCAGGATGTCGGCAACAATCCAGTCCACTGCAGAGAGCACCCAGTTAGAGACCCAAGCCTGCAGTCCATCCCGTCACTCCCTTCACAGACACAACAAACCTCCACCTTTTAAGAATATTCTAATTAGAATTCCCAAATTATTTTAAATCAATCCCAGACACTTAAAAAACTTAAGACTGTGGGAGTGTTTTTGTACTTCAAAAAGCTTTTGTTTCAAAAATAAAACACAAAAAGTCACAAAATACCAAGTAATCAAACAGCAGTAGTCACACAGAATGAAGAGATTCTTTAGTTAACACTGGAAAACAAAACTTTTAATGAAAAAAAGGAGACATTATAAACAAAGAGGTCTAGAGAAAATGATGAAGTACGACTGCACACAGACGTTACCCAAAAGGTGAGGTCCTTCACCGTCACCAGTGAGCTTCTGGCACAGCGGCAGGTGCTGACAAGGTGGGCAAACGCTCCACCCACACCAAGGCCACAGACTCAGGCCGCTGGCAACCACGTTAGACAGCAACTAGACAGGTGTGGCATTGGTGCAGACTGCAGGCATCGGGACGAGGCCCGAGTGCACTGACAACGGCAGTGACAGAAACTCCCTAGAAGTTGCTATTTGAGCTTCCAGCAAGAGAGATTTTCAACAGAGGGAGTGGACCTTTCTGCAGCAAAGACAGCAAGCGGGATACAGAGGACAGCACACAGAGAAGGCTTTGCACAGACTGGGAGGAAGGCAGTGGAAAAGGACACAGAGGGAGGTGTCCTGAGCACGGAAGAAGCATCCATTTCACCTTCTGATGAGAATGCAAAGGTCAAAGTGAACCATGAGGAAGACTCCTGTGATGTTCACAGGTGAAGTCAAGGATTTAAGGCTTAGAAAAAAAAAAAAGGATGTAAGACTTAGAAAGAGAAAGTTCAGAATCTGTGGAAGGAACTGGCCCTAGCATTCCAACTTGCCATTCCAACTCAAGCCATTACGGAGGGACAATCACAAGAAATCCTTTAGATAGCACACGTATGACACTGGCTGTCCTGAAGAGCTAGCCACTTAAACAGGGAAAATTAACCTCCAAGACACCGGGCGTGGTGGTGCACACCTGTAATCCCAGCACTGGGGAGGCTGAGGCAGGAGGATCGTCGTGGGTTTGAGACCAGCCTGGGCTATAAAGCGAGCTCAGGCCAGCCTGAGCTGCACAGGGAGACCCTGTCTCAAAAAGACAAAAAACAAACCAATAAAAAAATCTCCTAGAAAAATTTCTCACCAATTTTTACAAATTTATTTTTATTATCACTAGGGTTAACTTTTTCTTGATAATTTACGGCTTATGATATATATAAATTTTGCTAAAGCTCCTCCAAGTTCAGCCATGCCTGCCAGGCCTCCCTCACCTTGCATGACCCTGGCGACATTGTCCATCGGTCAGAGATACCTGCCTTACTGGTGTACCAATCAGCATTTCTCTAACACAGAACAGTAGTGGTGAACCTATGGCATGCACGCCACAGCAGGCTACTTGTTTAACTGGAAACTAAATGTTCCACCATCACTGGACAGAACTTCCCACAGAAGCCCTGTCCTTAGCTCCTTCAGATTCAGAGCCAAAAAATGACTGCTGATAAACCCAACTGTTTGTAATCGTATCTGAGAAGCATCTAAGCAAGTCTACTATAATGGTACCTAATGTAACAGGAGACTACAAAGAGAACTAATTCTGTGTGGTTCTGCAGAGTGCTCAGGAAAAAGTACATTCTGGTACATATCAGGATTTGTCATCTTCCTGCATGAATTATTTTTTAAGTTTGGGGACTAATAAATGCATTTCTATATTGAAACAATCATGTTTGTATGATGTTCTCAGATGCACCTTCCAAGAACTGTCAAGGAAAGTGTAAAATTTCCAAAATATGACATGTTCATAATCAATTGTTCTGACCTACGCCCCTAAACTTGAAAGTTCTGGTGGAAACATTTGAGAACTAATTTAAGTAGTCCAAAGGCTTTTGGTATCTGCTACTGAGTTATCTTCCTCACTGTTCCTGTTTACTCTCCGCTGCTTTCAGACAGGTGGTGCCAGGTCACAACCCAGAGGAAAGTACTCTACTCTGCAAGGGTGTGCGCAGTCTGGAGTGGCTGCGTGGTGCTCAGGCCAAGTAGGGCCCTGTTCCTGTTAACGCAAGGAGGGGCTGCAGTGAGGAGAGGCAGTGGGCTTTCTTTCCCGTCTCTTATCATCACGTAGCACCAGGTCTCATTCACACAGGCCCAACACAGACTACAGAGACACTACCACCACTGTGCAGTGTGGCAAAGCCCAGCCAGTTGGTATTGCTCGCACCTCACCAACGAGGTTCCCACAGGTTAGCTCACATGCCCACAGCAGATGCAGAATAGCTCTGGAACTAGGGTCTCTGGCACCACAGCCATGCGCCTTAGTCTGTTCACCACACACACTGTCAGCCAAACCCGGAAAGGTAAGTGCTCATCAGTTTAAAAAGCAAATAGAGTCAGGCAGTTAGAGAAGGAGGAAAGAAGGGAACAGCAGCCACTGTACCTCTGCTCACCCTGGAGAGAAGTTAACAGAAACGAACGGTGTGGAAACAGCACGGACACACCAAGCAGAAGACAGGCTGACCTAAATGCCAGTTCTGCTGGAGGAGCGAGCCAGCACGCTCATGCATTCTGCAGGGCTCACAGGGTGGGAGCCACAAAACCAGTGCTGAACAGCTCTTCTTAAAACATTCTCTGTGCCAGCGCACCATCACAGACACTCCACCATGATTCCCAGAATCTCTAGAAGCTTTTTCAAAAGGTAACCTGATCACAACAGGCAGTGGGTACCCAGGGCCCTGAGACTACAGGCTGTTTTCCTGGGAGCATTTTTCCGGGCAAATGCTCCATACCTTCTCTTACATAATGACTGAAGCCTGCAGTGCGAAAGCAGTCTGAAGTCACTCCTCTGCTACGTCCCTGAGTTGTGGATTTTTGAAAGGCATCCAAAAACCAGCCTTCCAAAGCCCCAAAGGCTGGCTGGTTCAGGACCCAGTGTCAGAGCACGAGGAAGAGTCTCAGACACTTGGTGGCTGGGAGGGGAGCCAACGGCTTGCTCCACTGAGACCCAGAGCCACAGCAGGGAGTATGGCCTGGAACCGAGCTCACACGCTCCCCCTGCTTCCCCTGCTTCCTTCAAGTCCCAGGCGTAAGACTGGAGATATCCCCAACCCCAATATGGGACCGAACCCAGGGCCTGTGCCCCACCTTCTTTTGAGGGTCTCATTAAGTCACTAAGTGGCCCAGGCTGGGCTCAAGCTTGTGAGCCTTTCAGAGTGCCGGGATTGTGACTATGCCCAGTTTAGGGAATGGTTTAATCTGCTGTTTCCTCACAACTGTTTTCCCAGTCTTCACTCTGAAGCAATCTATGTAAAAGCTGACACAAAGGATGCACACAAATGCCAGTTGTCTTATTACTGACATTACTCTGACCACCTCCAGGAATATCCAGAAGATTTATTGCCTCTGTTGGTGCTAGGATCAGAGCTGTCAAGAGAACAATATTCTCATTAAAACCTAGAAAAGGAAAAGCTCGCAGGATACTGAACACGAATTGTAAGAGTCCTCTTAAACAGGAAAAATATTCTGAGTTGACATAGAACTGTGTCACATAGGGGAGTCAAAGCTATCCTGAGCTGCTCCCTGTCCAAGGTCCATAAAGCCCTCTTCTTTGATTATATAAACCCTGGGAGAAATTTTCCTGTGGCCACCATACAGGACGAGAGGCCCACACTTCCACACAGACCAACGTCAGGGGCAGACACTCACACAGCCTCAAACATAATCAGATCAATAGTTGGAGCCAGTGCATTAATAAAGTTGAGGGAAATACAAGGTATGGTACAATTCTTACCAGTCCAGTAACGTCAACTCTTCTCTTGTCAATCTGAATGTGATCGTTAGGACACACAACTGAGGAAACACCTTTCAACTTCTTTTACTTTCTATACTAACAAATGGTATAGGTAGTAAGAAAGCAACAAAATCATGAAGAGATAGCTGACAGAACAAAATAAAGGACAGCCACAGGCACATGATTTTCCATTAGGTGTGTCAGATTGTTTTTAAGACCTTAACCAATGTCACTTAATTTTTGTACTATGTTATACTTACAAAAGATGTCACTACTGGAGGAAAGTAGGTGAAGGGGTCATGAGATTCAATGTGCTATTATTAACAATATTTAGATACATTGCTGGGTTTTTTTTTTTTACAAGTGCCTTAACTAAAGTTTCCCAGAAAGGAGTCTCCTGTGATTCCTCTGGCAGAAGACAGGCAAGTGAGACTGAACCCAGAACCTGCACCGGTGAAAGGCCCTGGAGACACCACAGCTGTGGACAGGAACACAGCTGGCCACAGCTCCACAGTCAAGAGTATAAAACATATCAGTATCGTGACTCACCAACTCTGCTGTAGAAATACAACTTATAGAAAGAAAAATGGATAGACCAAAGAGCTATTCAAATTAAAAACGAAAAAGTAAAAACATAGGTTATTTGCATCCAGCATATGGACGAGTTTAGAAAAACGGCTTTAATGTTACTGACCATTTAAAAGGGAAATCACAGAAGTATAAATACAGGCATAAAATCTGCATAGAAAATTCATGTTTTAACAACTACAAAAAAATTCACTTCATTTCAATATATAAAAAATAATTTTTGGCCAGGCATGGTGGCACATGCCTGTAATATCAGCACTTGGGAGGCTGAGGCAGGAGGATCATTTCAAGTTCAAGGCCAGCCTAGGCTACAAAGTGAGTTTAAGGCCAGCCTGAACTGCATAGGGAGACCCTGTCTCAAAAAAAAAAAAAGGAAAATTTGAAAGCCCACGTACCCTTTGTAAAAAGCTAAGTTTCATGCAAATGAAATACAAACCTGTGCTGCGATGATTTGCTAAATAGATTATATTTTCTTTATTTTTTGGCAAATCTCCATATATCAATATCTAAAAGACAAAAAGAAACATTATTTTGATATTTTAAGTTATACTATAATATATGGAATAAGACAATATGAAACAATTTAACACACAATGAAGTAAATACTATATATCTATCCAAGACAAACAAAAATTAAATTTCTCTTAGGAGCCTCATAGATGAACAGCTCATATTTACCAAGTAGTTAAATATAGGGAAAAGTTAATGGCTATAGTGTAAAAGAAAACGATCAATATCCTCGAGAAAAAGCCACAAACATTTACTGATTGCTAATAGTACATAAAACTTCATAAATCTTCCTCTACATTGCCCACAATTCAGTGAGAGAAACAGACACATACAGAACTGTCATGACATGAGACACAAGCAGTATGAGCACACAGCATATTGTGTCTTGACAAAGTTACACTGCAGAGCTGGTGCATTCCCGGGTGACTTCAGTGGAGCTGAGGAAGGGACAGGTTCACAAACATGAGACCAAGCAGAAGCAACCCCGAGTCCTGTTCTGCACAGGAGCAGTGCACAGCCAGCACGCAGGCTGAAGGACCAGAGAAGCTCACAGCCAGTACCCTGGGAAAGGACTGAAACCGTGCTCTGTGAGACCAGGAAAACAGCTCCAGGATTGGGTCGCTGCAACTGCATGGAGAATAGAAGGCATCCAGGAGGCGGCCGCTTTCTGTGCAGTGCGGAGGGGACTCCCTGGAGGCTTCTGCTTCTCAGGTCAGGTTGCATTTCTCAAGCCGGGTAGTGGGGACAAGGCTCCCTAAATCAGTCAACCTTAAACATTCCATAATAAACTATTAAAAGAAACTGGAATACACTTAAAGACCTCAATGGAATAAATACTAATTGGGTGTGATTGTTCTAACTCAGGGCATTCTGGGTTCTGTATCTTGTCATCATGGATTGTGCTCCATTATGAACTAGCTAAAGCTTTTTAGATTTGTTTGTTCACAGGAATTAGCATTTGATGAAGAAACATTAATTTCTTAAAAACAAGAGAAAGAAAACAACAGTAACCCAACATCTTTGCAGAAAAATGCACCTTAGAGATGATATAAAGCTCTGGACCCAGACAGAGATTCAGACTAGGTTTCTGTTACCTTCTTCAGAAAAATTGCACAGTGCGATGTCCCTAATGTTTTAATATATGCCAGGTTATTTTAAATAAAGCTCATGAACAGTCTAAATAAAGTGGGTAAATCCAATACTTTGGTTTGTGTAAGTTGAAATTGAGCTCCAACTTACAAGCAACCCCTATTCTCGTAGCCATATGTCAGAGCTGCCTCAGAACTGCTGGGTGCAGACTGGGCACTGCATATATGCAGCTAGTTATTTAGGGTTAACATTTCCAGACAAGAGCCACAAGATTCTTTGGAGAAATGCCTGACTTTAAACTGAAGAAAACACATGCCTGATCACGGGCCGAAGGGGATGCCCGAACCATCCCAAGACTGCTTTCTATTCATTCATTCATTCATTCATTCATTCATTTCAGAGATTGGTGGCGATAGACTTTGATGACAAACTACTAAAAGGCAGTTTTCACATAATTATAGTACCAAGTATAAAAAATATAGCACTTTAGTATCTTTTATAAAACTAGAAATATTTTTTAATTCAAAAAACCATAATGAGGGTAGAGAGGGAAACATAAAAATAAGCACAATCACTTAACGCCAATAAAACAATGCTGCATGGTGAACACACTCAGTATGGGCCAACCCTGCCTGACACTTATGTAGACCAGAGGATAGGAAAAACCAAGTTTTCTGTTTAAAACCCACGACCAGTTAATGGCACTGCTAGCTTGTAATAATACTTCACGTCCCTACTCTTAGGTTAGCCCACTTACTGTACCACTATGCTGGCCTTAAAATGTCACAATTTTCTACTTTAGTTTTCGGAGGGGATGAATCTAATAGCTTTGTGTTTTTTTTTTTTTTTTTTTTTTTTTTTGCGGTACTGGGGATCAAACTCAGGACCCTGCGTTTGCTAGGCAAGCGCTTATTCCACTGAGCTATATCCCCAGCCCCTGAATCTAATAGCTTTGTGGGGAAAAAAAAAAAACATTTCTTCCGACTTAAGCCAATGAATTTCTCTAATGTCGACAAACACACAAGGCACACAATGTTCAACAGATACATCAATGCAGCAAATATCCTACAATACATTTAAAAGTTCCCTTAAAGATAAACAAAAAATAAAAAAGCCATCTCTTTAACCCCTGTAAGACTGTAAGATACACTAATTTGCCCACCTTGAACTGGCTTCCCACACAACTGCTATTTTGAATATAGTATCTTGTTTGATTAGCTCAACAACAAAGTTACACTTGGTCAGTACTTATGGACCCTCAGCAGCATCTACATGTTTTTTTTTTTTTTTTTGCAGTACTGGGGATCGAACTCAGGACCCTGCGCTTGCTAGGCAAGCGCTTATTCCACTGAGCTATATCCCCAGCCCAGCAGCATCTACAGAAAGTATAAATAGTGAATTTAATTGATGCAAGGGTGAGGATGGAGTTCCACTGCTCGGTCACAGAGAGGCGCAGAAGTGCCACGCAGAACTCAAGCACAGCTCTGGGGAGGTGCTAATGCCCACGCCATGGAGACAAACGTAAGAGATCAACGTGTGTGTGCACTCACATGCACGCTCCCAGAACTGCCTTATCCATAGACAAAGTACGGCAGGGAAAGAAATGTTACTTCCAACTGAAATGCAAAAGGCAGCGATAAACTTCTGAAAAAGCACAATTCAGGACCCTAAGAGAGAAGTGTGGAAAACAGACAGCCTCTTCTCCATGTTTCTCCATTCGCCATGTAAGCACAAACTCCGTTTGGAATTCAATAGAAGGAAGACGTCAGGACACAGAGTGGTCCTTCATATTTAAAGCATTGGGAGCAAATTCAGTGAAAATGAAAAACTGTAAACATTAATGTAACAGATGGAATTCACTACCAAGTACTTCGAATATGCATTAAATACACACTAACAAACCGAAGAAAGGAATGCATAAGTACAATGTTTACACATCAAACACAGTTCTTAAAATTCTTTATTTCTGAAGCTCCAAAGAAGAACATATACCTCACTCTAAAATGGATTAGATTTCTTCCATTTGTCGGTTGAAGCAGAAAGGTTATGTGCTGGGTTTTAAGTATATTAATGTGGAGAAGAAAAAGTTCCCATTTTAAGAATGAAGATTTTCAAAATATTAAATAAGCTAGCCCTGTCCTATTACCCAGTATGTGGCTAATGAGATGACGATAGTTCTCAAAATTAAACAAAAAGTTCTTAAGAGCTTATAAAAATATCACACATACAAATGATTAAATGATTAAGTGATTTCCTACACGCCTGCCCTGCCGCCCAATCCACTTTCCCTCGCCATGTCCACCTCTTTGCTGCAGCCTCTCCACCTGCCAACCCAGTCCCGGGGTGGGGCAGCTGACACCCTCTGCACCAGTGACACAGGCTCCCGCTGTGTGCCTGCATGCGCACGTGTGGAGACCAGCCTTATGCACAGGTCACATCCCCTCATGGCTGGTCCAGGAGTTCTGTCAGGGGCATTTGAGTCATTCCGTTTGCATATTTATTTTTCCAGTTGGTAAAGCTATACCTCATGTCTGGGATAAATGTTTTAACAATGTACCGGTGACTTTTTAAATGCATCATTCTGTATTTCAAACTATGTTTCGCACTGTGTGTGTGTGTGTGTGTGTGTGTGTGTGTGTGTACTGGACATTGAATCCAGGACTTCCCATATACTAGGCAAGTTCTCTACCACTGACCTACTTTCTCAGCCCTTTTTAATTTTAGTCTAGACTGGCCTCAAGTGTCAATTCTCCTGCCTCAGCCTCCGGAGTAGTTGGGAGAACAGACATGTTCCACCATACCCCGTACATTAGCACATCATCACTTTTATAAATGCATTTTACAGATGATGTGTTCCTTTGAAACATGTATATGAGAACAGGGCTTTTTTGTTATTATAATTCATAACTTTTTTCACAATTGTTGAATCTTAGGTGTATCCATTTTTTGAAAGTTTAACTCTCTTTAAACAGTAATATTATTTTTTCACATAATCCAGAGGCAGACAGTAATTGCTTTTTGAATACCTACCTTCAAGGGGGCCTTTGATAGATCAGCTGGTAGAGTGGAGGACTGTAGCTGATTGAATACCTACCTTCATGGCAACTGACACTGGTTACTATCCTGCTTTAGTCAAGCATGTTTATCTTCACAGACTGGCTTCCATGAGAAGACCTGGAATAAGTGCAAATTACCTCCACCTCACTTTGAACATACCTTTCCATTTTGTTTTTTATTTGCCCCACAGCATGTGAACCACTCAGGGATTCTCCCTGTTGTACCCCACTGGGACACAAATATACAAAAACTATTTGCTTTGCCAAAAACTACATTCTCCACCTTAATAGGTACATTTACCTTTAGCGTCAGAAACTTGAAACACTGCTCCTAGATATGTCCTCTGATATGAAAGAGTGTAACATGCACTCCAAACTATGCCCACCCTGCATAGGAATCACTACTAAAGGCAACTGAGAAACAAGCAAGCTCTGCTCCCAACCTCCCATGTGAAAATGCACACTCACAAAATGTGTACGCCTTTTTCTGTGATCAGACTTCTGTGGTCTCACTCACAAGCCTCCGTCATCCCACCTAAAAGGTGGAGGAAAAGGCCCTCCTGCCCTACACTGCAACACAGTAGTCACTAAGTACACAGGCCAGACTTGGATTTGGAAACCAGTCATCACCTTACAATAAGAACTGGACCACAAGTAACTGACCTCTCCACACCCCATCTCATTACCTGTAAAATAAGTGCAGTAACAGTAGCCACTTTCATAGGATTGGAGCAAAATCAGTAAGACTTTATATCAAGTACAGGGGTACCTCAACAATTTGGTTTGCAAACATAAGTGTTTGGCAAAATTGTTTGCACACTCTGCATAGGGTGCAACACAACCATGGTCATCTTTCCCGTAGAAACACAAACATGGTCATCTTTTCCAACACCATAGAACACACTAAATTCATGAACTGAACCAGGGATATAGCTCAGCAACACAGTGCCTGCCTGGCAAACGCAAGGTCATCAGTTTGATTCTTGGTACCAAATAAATAAATAAAATTCATGAATGGAGGTACCATTGTATTTCACACAATTCCTAAAACATAGAAAGCATCAAAAAAATTAAAATTTTTGCTTTTACCAATAAAGTTGACTTTTTTACTCAACTGTTAAATGATTAGTGGGTAAGAGAAAAAGCTACCTAGTCTCTCTCTCCCCGAGAACAGTCTTTGATTACACAGAAATGCAGCTCTAATGAATTCTGAGTTTCGGTACAACTGCATATACAGTTTATGCCTTATGTTTGCAATCATTTGAAATGAATTTTTAAATGCATTGCTATGCCAATAAAATACAGTTACATACATCTACAGACAGTTTGGTGAACCATGGCTGCCATACAAGTATACGACTATGAGAATCCACAGATTATAAAGGAGCTGAAGAATCCCTAACACCTAGTGATCACAGCCACCTGGGAGTCCAGCCTGGCACCAGACTTCAGTGCTGTGGAGACGCTGGTGCAAGCCCATGCACTGCCGGTTATGCAGATGTGTACACATACAACACTGCACAGTGCATAACATTTCCCAGTAAATGTTACTGGCTTGCATATTTTCTATACTATCTATTTTGTTAGTTCCAAAAAACCGCATGCCATGCTGGCAAGGCCCTCCTATACCCTGCCTTGACCACATCAGGAGCCCCTGCACCATCCAGGGCGGTGTAAGTGTCCTCTGTCAGCCCAGTGGTATCACCTCATCTGCTTCTCAGAGCATGTCTATCTCTGCTGTACAGCAGCACGACTGTATACTGCCAGTAATGAGGAGGAGATTTCTACTGGACAGCATTTAACAATGGTGGTTTTGTTTTTTGGGCCAGTCTGAAACATTTCACTGACACTGTTATTTTACCTTTATCAAATTAGTATATCTGGCCAACAATCTGAATTCAAAACAGCTATCACACATAATGTAAATAAAGCCTTAGAAATCGCAAACTGTAACACACTTGGCATACATGTCTCTTGGCATTGTTCTTATCTTAGTATTTTTTGTCAGCACCAAGACCTACCTATGACTAAGCTAGGCAATTTCACATATTACCTCAAGTCTTCGAAACAGCATGACAAAAAATATTCCATTTAAAGATGATAACACTTACTGGGCATGGTGGCGCATACCTGTAATTCCAGCACTCGGGAGGCCGAGGCAGAAGGATTGTCACAAGTTCGAGACCAGCCTGGGCTACAAAGTGAGCTCAAAGCCAGCCTGAACTGCAAAGCAAGACCCTGTCTCAAAAAGACAAAAATAAATAAATAAATAAATAAATAATAAAGATAAGAACACTGAGGTTAAGGAGCTGCCTTAGGTTGACATCCAGCGTGACAGAGACATAGAAATTACAGGCTTATTACAAGACCCTAAATCTTTCATTTATGATAAAAGTATTTTCTGGAAAAATTCAAAATAAAAAATATCCAATGAGACACTTCCCATGTATTAGAAGCACATGCAATTTTTTAACTTTTAATATCACAGGGTATAAGAAATTCATGAGCATAAAAAGGTAACACAGAGAGAGTCTCTAAGGAAATGCACATTAAGTACAGAAGCAAAGCCCTGGCCAGGGTGTTGCGTGCTGGTGACGCAATCACTCCCAAGGCTGAGGCAGGAAGATGGCAGGCTCGAGGTCTGCAGGGGCAGCTGAGTGAGGCCTTGCTTTAGCATTTCCAAATGAGCTAAGGGTGTGGCTCAGTGGCAGAGTGCTTGCTCAGCACGCACAACGCCCTGGAACCGACAGGCTACACCACCAAAACGAAGAAAGAGGAACAAAGCAAGGTGCAGCGCACTGGAGCTGGCTCACACGGGACACCACTTACGTGGACGCACCCGCTACAGCCCCAAGAGCTAACAACCCTGGGTTCCGCTGTGCCACGCTTTGCTTCTAAAGCTCTTCATTCATCCCTTATTTTGGTTTCTTCTAATTTTAAGAGCATCTTTCTGAGCGATTTCCAATACTACTTGAGAGTAGAGATGAGGACACTTTATCCACCCTAAACATGGTCCCTTTCTGTGGTCAGCACTGCCTTTGTGCCTGAACAGACCCCAACCTAACTCTCCTTCCTCAGGCTCGGTGCCCCTCTATGTGCCCCTGTCATTCTCACTCGAGAGCACACGTCCTCCAGCCCTCTGAAAACCCCTGCAACACTTGCTCTAGGTTTTCACTGCTAGTTTCCATAGAGAAACAAAATAAACCACGGAGAAGTGCCCAGGTTCAAAACCTGCAGGCTTTACTGGTAAGAAAGGGTGCTTTGCTTCCTGGGGCCCTGGACACCTCCTTTTCCAGTGTCTCTGACTACAAACCCTGTCTTACTGCTGAGGGTGCGGTCCACATCTTTTCTTCCTTGTCTTTCAAGTAGGGAGTGAACAGATTCACTAAACCTGTATGCCTGTTAGTCTAAAACTTACTCACTAGGAAAGCTGTTCGTGAATCTTCATCTCTTTTCTTAAAAGTGAGATTTACCTATGCCTCTCCAGCAACTCCAAGTAGGGTTCTGAGAAGTGCTCTGCCTTTTGCTAAAAGGGAAAAATCAAGTCACTCTCCCCTTTACTACCGGCTTAACGGGATACAATCTTGTAGAGGGGACATCATGTACATTAGATTCAATTTAATGTCAAAGACATGTCTATTTATGCTCCAAAGGGCAGCCTGACATTAAGATAGGAAAGATCACACAGCTGAGAATACCTCGACACCGGGAGAAGGGGGAGCTGCACCAGAGGAGGAGCAGCTGGGCTGGGGAGTACCCACTGGGGAAGGGCTCAGAACACCTCAGGTGTGCGTGGTGGTGCGCATCTGTAAGCCAGCGCTCTGGGAGGCTGAGGCAGGACTGCAAGCTCAAGACTAGCCTGGACAAGTTTGCAAATCAAAGTTTGTGTCAAGATTTTAAAAACTAAAAGGAGCTGGTGATGAGCTTAGTTCAAAGGTCCAGAAGTTTTCAAACTCCTTCTGTTACCAACTGAGAACTTCTATTCCCTGAGCATGCCATGTTACTAAGGTGCCTGTGTGTTAAATAAAGATACAAAGTAATCTGTAACAAGGGTATATCACTTCTAATACTTCAGGTTGCAAAGCCATCAACAAAGAGCGCAGCAACTTTAGATCATCCTATACTGTAACTGTCCCCCGTTTTCTTAGCATAGTAACGAGAACAATCTAACCACACCGGCTTGGCAAGCATCTTCTTAAATATGGGTCTCAAACTGCAGTATGATCAAGAAATACATACAGTGAATGCTTAAGTTTCTTAAAAAGCACTCTATTAGAGTAAATGAGTCCCCCTAGAAAGCCCCCCGCATCTGAACACACTTAACCCATCGTTCCTGCCACTCTGAGGTTGTGGAAGCCCTTAGCTGCACTGGTGCGACTGCCTTGACATCCTGGGTCAACTTGGAACATTCACTTTTCATGGTCTTTTTGACTTTGAGGGACAACTAACATTTGCAGTGCCAGATCTGGTAAATAAAGGAGATGAGGACACTGTAAGGCTTTCATTTATCAGAAAGTGCTAAAAACATTTGATCCAAAGGGTGGTCAAGAAATATTAGGCCTGTTTAAATTAAAAAAAGAATTTTACAATAAAAGGCATGCTGTCATTAATCTCCCTCAAAATACTGCTCCTTTCTTTTAATGTTCTTACATTCTTGGTACTGTGTTTTTTCACTGTAGTAAGGTTTTAAAGTTTTGAACTTGATTTTATTACCCCTTCTAGACTGCTGTGAACTAAATCCGTGCTTAACATCTACAGACGAGCTACCTGTGCCTCGGTTTCTTCATCATACATGAGGCTGACACAGGCTGCATCACAGAACAACACTTAGCACTCACCGGTCGGTCTACACATTCAACAACACAGCAGCCCTTGCTACAGTCGCGTCTGCTCTCCCCACCCCTGCCTTCTGCACCAGTATCCCACTGCTAAGCCCTCTCCACTACTTTTAAACTGGACCTAGAATTTCGCTCCATCTCCTGTGCCTGCTGTTCCCACGCCTGGCCATCATCTCTCACCTGGTGTTCCACAGCATTGGCCAAAGTGGCCCTTTTCAGAGCCACACACATAAATGTCACTAGCAGTCCCAAGCCCCTTCCGCCAGCTACCAGGATGACCCTCATACAGCATAGGATATTTTCATTCTTTTCTTATTGCTTATCTTCCTCACTAAAACATAAGTTCCGGAAGAGCAAGTGTCTTGGCTACTGCTCTCCTTGTACCTCAGTAACCACTGCAGCACCTGGGACAAGGTCTACACGCAAATACTGGATGGATGATGGACAGATGGACGGGCGGGTGGATGGGCGACTGGATGATTGACTGCCAAGTTGTAGAGGTCCTTCACTAAAAAATGATTACTTAGTACTGAACTGTCTAGATATTAACCTCAACCTCTGTTTAAGAAACCATAACATGAGAAAATACTAAAGGAAAAATTAATTTCTAATTCTCTTTAGGAAGCACCAACTGAGGTGGTTCAACTTCTCAAAATTAGACAAATTTACAAAAGAAGGAAGGCAGACTATGTCCACACGGTCACGCCGCTGGCCCTATGATGGCAGAAGTATCCCTGCAGGCAGCTAGGGATATGCGTGTTACTGTAAAACCCATCCAAGAAGTTAATTTAATAAAGGAGTCTTCCCACAGCTCTCAGATTTTCTTATGAGTCTGAAAAGTTAACCAGTTCCCTAGCCAACTTCAACTACGTCAAACTGTATTTGGGTTTGTTTGAGAAATGTCCAATTCTTCTATGAAAGTATTATCATTCTGCTTACACAAGCAAAGGCAAAGGCATACTGAATCTGCCTGGTCCTACCACTCCCAACTAAACCCAAGAAGTCTTATTAAGGTCTTCATATAGACAGCAAACAAGCAGGCAAGTTAAATGTGAGGATTCAGACATTAAGACTCTGCTTACGACCTCCAACGCTGCAGGAGCGTGCCTATCGGGCGGGATGTGGAGAAAACCCAGTATGTGATAAAGGGCTGGACTGGACTACCTGTCGCACGCACCTCCTGGGTTCTAAATAAATACGCTGATCCCAAGAGCTCAGCTGCGTGGGCAGCAAGATGCAGAATGCAGACTTCATTCATCAAAAGCTTAGGACTATTTTGATTAGACGGCACTATAGAAAGGAAGAACCAGTCTTAGTTTCTGGAGAGGAAGCTTGTGTATCTAAGTCACTTGTGACACTGTTTCAGCCACAGCATTTGTCACTAGACAAATCTAGGATTCTAGCTCAGCACATTACACAAACATAAGAATCTAGCGTTTAAACTTTTTAGCCTGTTTCCAGTGTTTTTCAAACTATTTTACCCTTAAAAAAGGTCAGCTGAAAAGCTAAGTTTTCTAATATGAATTAAGAAGCTTATATTTTTTTGCTATGATAGGTTAGTATTTGAGACAGTGGATTAGCATTCAGGGACATTAATTAAAAATATTCTTAAAGTAAATTCCATGTGCTACCAACTGATTAAAGTAGGAATTAAACAGTGACTAAAATGCTCATTGGGTGTTGATGAAGGGGCACGTGTCTGTGAACATCAACAGTCAGCTGTTGGTGGACTTTACTGGAATGGGAAAAGAGAAATTTTTTTAAAGAAACAAAGAATTCTGACATCTGAAAAAAACTGCATGAACTTTTGGCAGCTTCACACGTATAAAGCTTTTTCACGATCATGGCCACTAGTTACTCTCTGGGCAGCTGTCCCAGAGTTAGGGTGCATCCAGAACACTGTGACAGGAAGCTACGATGAATCTGGTGTCAACTCAACTGGAGACTGGGGCAGTTAGGCCCCTCTGCCCCTCGGTAGCCCCGCCCAGCCCAGCCCCTGCCAGCATCCCCACTTCCAGCTCGGCTCTCGAGCTACAGACACGTGGGGCCTCCTACTCTGGAGAACTCCACATTCAAGCTCCTTCCCATTCCGCAAGTTTCTAAGCCATAAGCAAACCAAATGCAAGGGACTCCACCTCATCACACATAACAAAGCCTCAACACAGAGCTTATTGGGTTTCCAGAGTTTGTGTTGCTTGTTTTCTGCTATCAGAAGATGGTAACTTCAGAATAAAATGAGAATTAAAGGAATAGCAAGACATGATTAACATGCATGTTATCACAAAGAAGACTATGAAAATAAGACAACTAATCAAATGCTCCTTAAGGAATATGTGAAGGTAGATTTATAAATGAAAAAATAAAACATTATGGAAAAGTGTTTTTAAAATAGCATTAGTATTGGAAACCAGGCTCTTTTTATTGTAGCAGAGTAGTGACAGCAGAGACCAAAACGCCTTGATATCTAATGACCTAAAGAAGTAGGGCAGAGTCAAACCAAGGAAGTAGACAGGGAACACTGGACAGACAGGGCTGTGGGATCTGTCACTGTAGCGGGTGAACAGGGCACATCTTGTCTGCATCCTAAACCTTGGGACACGTGAGTGTCCTTTAAGACACAAAAAGATTCCACCCCAGAGCCTCCGCCAAGACAGAACTGAAACCAGCCACCTCTCCAGCCGCCTCTCGGTTTCTGATTTCTGGCCTCCAGAGCTGGGAGGAGATACCTGCTGATGCAACTAGGTTTAGGTTATCTCCCATGGCAACACAGGAAACAGTAGTTACTTGAATCAATATACCTCCCACCATACTAGTGTCTCCAGCTGACCTCCAGTGGGCTGCACAAAACTTGCAAAAGAGGAACAGAGGAGCCAGGTGTGGCGGCACAGGTCTATAATCCAGGCACTCTGAAAGGCGGAGGCAGGAGGTTTGCAAATTCCAGCCCACTAAGCCTGGGCAATTTAATGATTCACCAAGATTCTGTTTTGAAATAGAAGAAAAATGTAAGAGGGTTGGGAAGGTAGGTCAGCAGAAGGCCTGGGTTCAATCCCCGGGAGACAGGGAAGTGAGCTATAAATGGTATAGGTGGTGCCCAGTGGCGTTTCAGAACTCATGAGAACTTCGAAGATCTCATGTCCTCTAAATTCCTAAACCTTTCTCCAGAGACCAAGAAACAATACCTACAGAGAACAAATACAGAGAATCATCACTAGCTTTACAATTAAAAGCTGATAAACAACTCAGGCAAAAAAGGAGAAAAAGGAAGGAAAGAAGGAGAAAGCAAGCAAGCAAGCAAGCAAGCAAGCAAGCCCACCTCTTAGCAAAGTAAGGAAAATGTATTAAAATTTTATTCAAAACACCTCAATGGCAAAGTTAATTAAGGAAAATGATAGATAAAAGAGTAAGGTGACAGCCGGGGGTCGTGGTGGCGCACACCTGTAATCCCAGCGGTCGGAAGGCTGAGGCAGGAGGATCCTTGCGAGTTCCAGGCTGGCCTGAGCTACAAAGCTACAAAAGGAGATCAAGGCCAGCCTAAACTGCATAGTGAGACCTTGTCTCAAAAAAAAGAAAGAGTGAGGTGACAGAATGTCCCTATAATCTTTTTCTTTGGGTTTTATATTTGAAGATAGCTATTTATTCCTCTGTTGATTTAAACTTTAAGGAAACCATAAAAATAACAGAGTAACCTTGTCTACACTGGAAACTCAATTTTAGAAAAAGATTAAACACATTCAAAATACCCTGCTTGCCAGAGTATAGTGGTGCACACATGTAATTCCAGCATTTGAGAGGCTGAAGCAAGAGGATCATAGTGAGTTCAAGGCCAGCCTAGGCTACATTGTGAAAGCCTGTCTCAAAGAAATATAAATGAATAAAAACACTCTGTTGGCTGTTACTAAATAGCAAATAACTCCTTTCAAAAAAACAAAGAAGAACAAGAAATTCTTCAATCTACATTTTTATCAAATGTTCATAGCCTGCCTCTGGCAATCAATTCTGAGAGCCCTAAAAATTTTTTTATCAAAGGGCACTGATTAAATAAAATTTGATTTACACTTAGGCATCATCAGAGATCCCTTCATAAACGCAGGCAAGATTATTACTGGGTATTGGACACTTTTGTTGGAAAAACAGGCAAAAAGTAAAAATACCACTGGCTAGAAAACCAAGAATTAGACATCCACAGTTACGCGATAAGGTGTGTAATTTCAGGAACACGATTACATTTTAATTTTTTTAAAAAACTGCTAAACACGAAGTGGCCCAATGGCATATTCCACATTACACTGTATGGAACATATTACTTTTTGAATAAAAATAAAATAATCCACCACAGGCAGAATAATTTTTCTAAGAAGTGACTGATGTTGGTTTCTGAGCTGTGGGAGGATGTGAAAAGAATCTACACTCCAGCTTGGTGACTGAGTGAGAGCACAGCAGAAAACCATCAGCCTGAGTGAGTGGAAATAACGAAGGAGGCCCACTCTAAAACTCAGTTACCAGGAAACCGCGTTCTGCAACAGTTGTTTTTCTTTCCTTCCTAGAGAACTTAAAAGATACAGATTTAAAGGGAGGCCTGGCCGCCGAATCTGCTTCGCCACAACCTCCAGCTGCAGCAAGCTCCATCAGCGGTCAAGTAACCGGTCCACGTCACTCGGTTTCCCTGGCCTCACCTGCGACCTCAGTATTTGCGACCAGACGGGAGACCACAGGTGACAACAGCTATTCTAAGTGAAAAAAGAAAAGCTGAACCAAACATACCGTCAGGCGGCCCCCCGCGCCAGGGCGAGTACAGGGGAGGAGGCCGAAGGGACATTAGGAACCTCCGAGCATCAAACTCTCCTTTCTGATGCACAATTCGGTACAAAACTCACAATCGGGTTTTCGCGCGACTGCAAGTAACTAAGTAGCACCCGGCCTTCCACTTTTGCTTTTCTCGTTTCCTGCGCAGACCCGCTCCGCCCCGGGTGAAGCAGGCGCGGCGGCGGGGTGGGGTCCAGGCCCGCCCCCCCGGCCGGGCGGCTCACCTGCGCGCCGGTGTACTGCTCGAAGAAGAAGAGGACCATGCTCTGGTACACGCAGTAGATGTGGTCGTCCACGCGCTGGTAGAGGCGCGCGGGCAGCAGCGCGGACAGCAGGCGCCAGGCACCCCACAGCAGCACGTAGGTGGGCGCGGAGCCCAGCAGCACGACGCCGGGCAGCAGGTAGCGCATGGAGTACGTGTGGAGCACCAGGGACAGCAGCATCCTCGCCAGCCCGCCCGCGCCGCGCGCCCCGCGCCCCGCACGCGCACCCGCCGCCCGCTCCGCGCCTCCGCCCCAGCCGCATGGGCCGCGCCGCCGCGAACCGGCGGGACAGGGCCAAAGTGTGGGCGGGTTGTGCGCCGCGCGACAGTCAGGGGCGCTTCCACCTCATGACCCGGGCTGGTCACCGGATACCTTGCCGGGGGCGGAGCTCCGCGGCAATAACACGTGCGCTGATTGGCCCTCCGTCACCATGGTTCTCGCCGGGGGTGGGGCCCGGCCTGCTAACCCACCCTCTGATTGGTCAACGCCGGCCGTCGGTTGCGATGTAACAGCCTCCGGGGCGCACGTGGTCTCGGCCATCCTCAATGCGCATGCTCGCAAGCTGAGCTCGCCGGGCCGCTCTAGGGAGGTGCGCGCGTGTGGGACCCGCGGGCGCGGCGGCCCCGGCGAGCTGCAATCGAGATCTGCGACTGGGGTCCGCGGCGCCTTCGTCCTCCCCTGGCCTGTGCCCCACCGGGTGTGGACTTGGGCCCAGCCTCCCCCACAGGAGTGATGGTAATCGCACGTCGTTGCACACTCGGAGGCCTTGCACGCGGGCTTTTTCACTTCGACGTGTTAGGCCAGCTCACTCTCGCTTCGCCCGCCGCCCAAGCCATTGCTGTGCGACTGGCGTCTCCCCCTGTTCGAATTACAATGAGACGTGATCTCACGTCTAATCCTAAAGTTCTTCCATAAATCCTTCTGCACAGAAGTAGGGGTGCGGCAGCTGTCTGACGAGTGTGGGGAGAGCCACAGGTCTGGTCCTGCCGCCTCAGGGCCTGCGGTCCAACGAATGTGCCTTGCTGCGACCTGCCCCTGCCGCTTTCCTCTCCACCCAGGCGTCTCACTCCAGGCCGCGCTCGCAGCTCTGCTGCCCTCTGACACTTCCAATTGCTCTCTCACGGCCCGGGAGTCCCTCCCACCACAGCTGGAATGGTGCGTCTTCCTGAGCTGCTGCCCCGCACCAGGGCCTAGCAGTGATCAACTGACCCCCCCCGCCCTTTTCAAGCGATCTTGGCAAGCAGTTCCTCGTGGGGTGGGAAAGGAGCATAGTAGTACCCAGTGGACTTAGGGAGATCTGATTTGGGCAGTGGACAGAGAAGAGCTCGGGAACTAGACTAGGAGCGGAGGTGCCCTCGAGGACCAGGAGGCCCAAGGTGAGGGCAAGTGGCACCCAGCGGAAGCACCAAAGCGCGACACACTCCGCCTAAAGAATGTATGCGGTTCCCTCCTTAAAGCCTGCTGCATGCGGCCCTAACACACTCCTGACATCTGAAGGTTTTTTATCACATGTTTGAACAGCCGCAGAAGGATGTTCTCATGAGCTATAAATACCATTTTGAAAGTAAAGTGACAGCAAATGTCTTTTCTAAATGCACCAGCGGGTTGGAAGTACCATGGTGATTGCATACCCACCATGGTCCCTTTTAAAAATACTTCAGCCTACCAGTTGGAAATTTTACATTGATCATTTTTGTCCTTGAAAACACTTTTTAATTCCACTCCTACCACAATTGTTAGTGGACTGGCTGTCTTTGTACATCAAAATCTTTTATGGAGCAGAATACATCCTCAGAGTTCTAACAGTTCCAAGTTCTTCTGGATTGTGAGGACCTTAGCATTACACAATTTAATCACTGTATAGCACATCTAATTGGGTTGTAAGTAAAAAAAAAAAAAAAAGGTTGGAAATGCATCCCTTAACAGTGCTTTATTTGAAAGAAATTGTCAGGTTATCTGTTAGTATCCTTGGATTACTATCTTTTTCTGCTTCAACCCAGCACTGTAAAGGTTGATAAGATTTTGGGGGTCCCAAAATCCAAAAATGGGCATCTGAGATAAATACTTCTCAGATAAGAAATACAAATGGCAAATAAATATATGAAAAAATGTTCAACATCACTGATCGGAGATGCAAATTAACCCTGAGATTCCATCTCACCTCACAAAGAATGGCTATCACCAAGAAATCAACTGATAACAACTGCTGGTGGGAGTATAGACTGGTGCAACCACTGTGGAAATCTGTAAAGATTCCTCAAAAAACTAGGATTGGCAGTCCCATTTGACTGAGCTATCCCCCTTCTGGGTATCTTCCCAGAAGAATTAAAAACATTGTACCACAGCAATATATGTGCACCATGGTATATAGCAGCACAATTTGTAATAGGTAGATTTTGAAAACTCAAATGCCCATCAAACAAGGAATGGATAAAAAAGATGTGGTCTTTTAATACAATGGAATACTACTCAGCCATGAAGAAGGATGAACTGGAGACTTTTATAGGTAAATGGATGCCCCTTGAGAATATACCCATAAGTGAAATAAACCAGATGCACATGTGCAAACATCACATTGACTTGCTAGTGTGAGAAGCTGAAAGAGTAAATAAGATCCAAAATGTACAATAATTATAAAATGAGAAGAAATTGTTGTAAAGAGAAACTGGGATGGAGAAAGGAGAAAGGAAAGGAAAGCAATGCATGCACACATGCATGCACACACACACACAAGATAGTTAAGATATACTATTAATTTCTCTTAGTTCATTGAAAAGAAAGGTTTGCTAATATTCCTTGGGCGATTAAATGCCTGTGTCTTATACTCTGAGTAACTAATTTAAAGATAACCATATGCAATGTATGGTTAAGATTTTGGGGGATCCTAGGTAAGAAGCTGGGGTCCAGGGGCACCTCAGGAAGACAGTTTTAGGAAGTCCAAGGATCTGAAAATTGAATCCCTTTAAACCATCCATGACCACATCTTTCCATATTCTCAGGGATATTCACAGCCTACACCAAAAGAGAAGCCAGGTGAATTTAACTTTAAAATACAGATTTTAAAAAGTAAAGACATATATTAGGAAAAATCACTTGCCTTATAGTCTCAAGGTAGGGACAATTTTGGTAGGGCTGAAGCTGAGATCACTCGTCTTGGGAAGCACTAACTCCCAAGAGCTGTCGAGTTCAGCCAGGGCAGTGCAGCCTCGGATGGAAAAGCCTGCAGACCCTGCCCTGCACGCAACAGCCTGAAGCCTGTGCACCCTGAGTGCATCTTCAGAGGAAAGTTGTTGCCCTCTCCAGTCACAGTAAATTGATCACCCTCGGTGGTGACTAGAGCCTGCTGGTCACAGCGACGGAAGGATCTCTGTGGCAGTATCTGGTGGCTTCTTCAGGTTGTTGCCAGCACTCTGCCTCTCCCTGGTCCTTTTCTATTCATACTATTGTTTATAGTTTGTCAAGTAAATCAAGAAGGCATTCTTGTTCCAAAAAAGTTAAGCAATACCCTGTTTTCATTTCTGTTTGTTTTTGAGACAGGTTCTTGCTGTGTAGTCCAGGCTGGCCTCAAACTTGTGATTCTCCCGCCTCAGCCTGCTGAGTGCTTCAATGGTAAGCAAGTACCGCTGTGCCTGGTTCAGTGATCTGGTTTCAGTGGTGAATGCTACTGGAAGTCTCACTCCCCTCATCCCACTATCTCACCCAGAGGGTCCTGACGTGCACTTTCAGGTTGATAGAAGCAAACCCTTAGTAATGTGCTTTGGGAGGAAGGTGACCTCTGCCCTCCTGGTACTGGCACCAGCAGGGTGGGGCAGTGTTGAGTGTGGACCTTGAACTTGGTCTCCTACCCGAGGCCTCTGAGGCAGTGCAGGTGCACAGCAGTTCTACAGGGTGTGGACGCTGCCTTTCCCGCCCTGCAGAGGCTGCGAGGGCGAAGTGCTGGCACCTCCGCCTGCATCCCGGCTGCATGTGCTGCTGGTCACCACGCTCATCATTCATCTCACAGCAAAGAAGACCGAAATGCTAATCTCACCGAAAATGTTAGTCCTCATAGCTCTGCCCCGGCGCAAAGTGAGGGGCAGCGCGCGTGAGGAGTGACGTGTGCAGAAGCAGGGCCGGGCCTGTGACTCTCTTCTGGAGCGCCATTTTCCCTTGGAAGAACGAGGAACAGCCGAACGGGTGATTCTGCCACTTTCTCCGCCAAAACCACTCCGTCATACCCGGGAAAACACAGATGATACCGCGGGTACGATTTTCCAGTGAACATGTGGATTCTGGAAAACACCTTTGCTCCCGCGAGCTTGGCGCCTGCCCGGCACTGGAGGCCCCCGGACAGCTTCTGCGCATCGTGGATGCTGTGTGAGGAAATGCGCTGTTCGCAGGCCGAGGGCCCAGTGAGTGCTTCCCCTGCACGCACGGTGTTTGCAAAGCATATCCGGGTCTGAGCGTCTTCCCAAGTGTAAGACAGGCCAATGGATACTCATATCATCGCAGTCCCCAGATTTCACTGAGATTATTTCAAACTTGACAAGGGCTGCTTAGAGAGAATTACCAGTGCCCAGCTTCTAGCGTGAGATGGAGTTAGGCAGTTATCTGCAAAGGCTGCTGAAACTCCCCCTCCCTTTCTAACCACACATCTGTTCAGATATTCACTGCTCCTGCCGGAGACCAGCATGGCCGCAGACAGAGGAACCCCGCCGAATTCTGTCCCACGAAAAGGGGAAACAGCACCAGTCTTCTTACTAAATTCTGTGTTGGTTTTATAGTTATTTTTAAGTATTAGTGTTATTTATTGTAATGTGAATTTATTACCATGATTCGAAGAGGAATTAGTGAAGGCCCTGGTGTGGGAGGTGGAGTTTGAATGAAATTGACAGCGGAACACAGAGAAGAGAAACAGACAAGAAGCCTCCCATGGCTCCCCTGGAGTTGCTGACCCATGCTGGCTCTGAACTGGTCCTGGCTCAGGCCTCCCGCCCTGTAATCAGTGTCTGTGAGCGGCTTCCTTACCGGGCCGCCCCGCTGGAAGCCCAGGAGTTGCTGGCAGTCCATGCAGGCGCTAAGGCAGATGTTACTGGGTGCTTGTGGCCTAGGTCTGGGGACTCAGTCAGGAGCAAGGCAGACAAGGTCCCAGTCTTAGTGGAACTTGGTCAGTGGTGAGGAACAGGTAAGTTATATGGGCGACCGATGAACTAAAGCAGGGCAAGGTGGCGAGCTGTGCGTGGCCCCCTTGGGTTGGTAGGCCAGGAAATGCTGCTCTGAGAAGAGGACTTTGCTTTTCACAGTCTCACGGGCCTTAAAACTGGCGATCCTCCTGTCTCAGTGTCCTGACTAGCCAGGATTGCAGGTATAACTGGCTGTTTTACACGGAAGTGAAAATCAGAGTGAGGAAAAGAAGTCAACCACACAAGGGTCTAAGTCAGGAGTGGTTCACGCTGAGGAAGCAGTGATACAGGAAAACAAAAACTCCCAACCTGAACGATATCTGAGACGAGTTCGTGTTCTCTAAAATCAAAGAATGAATTTTAGGAACAATGGAGGTTAAGAGCAGAATGTATTTATTGAGAGAAAGAAAGCTTCTGTCCAAGAGGGGGACATGAGGGGGGCCCGAGTGGGTCCCCCTCCCACTCTGTTTTTTCTAGGGACTTTCACAGAGAAAAACGATGAGGTGAGGCAGGTCCAAGGTAGGGGAGATGTACTAAACTGTGGTCAGCCAATAAGATTACAGGTATAATTGTCCAGGTAAGACTGAGTAAACTGGGATCAAATGGGGAAGCGAGTCACATAGCAAGTGGGCATGAATACAGATCAGGGGCTTTTCCTGTGGGGGTCAGGCTAGTGACTTCCTGGCTTTTACAAGGTGGTTGTTACTTACTTAGAATATCAATCCTGACA
Organism: Dinomys branickii; assembly: GCA_004027595.1. Taxonomy (NCBI): domain Eukaryota; kingdom Metazoa; phylum Chordata; class Mammalia; order Rodentia; family Dinomyidae; genus Dinomys; species Dinomys branickii. The sequence goes on from PVLD010008589.1 coordinate 81,955, forward strand.
TTTACACCTAGGGAGGTAAGTGGGTGCATTTGTTTAGCCCCTTTTGTCTTAAGGTCTGGCCCACAGGTATCCTTTATGTTGGCTCCTTCCCTGTCTGACTGCCTGTAATATTTCTATCTAACTCAGCTGCCTTTAACAGCAGGACGTGTGTGCCAAGGTCCTGAGGCTGGAAGGAGCGCAGGAAACAGCTGATTGAATCTACAGGGGCTCAGACATGAGTCCCTCCCTGGCTCCCGTCCTACTGTCATAGACGGCTGAGTTAGTTAGAAATACTATAGGCAGTCAGGCAGGGCCAGGCCTTCGAAGAAGCCAACATGGCAGACAAGACTGTAAATGGAGGTATATTTGCTGTGGGCCAGACCTCAAAATAAAAGACTAAACAAAAGCACCCACATACCTTCCTGGGAGTGGACATCGGGGATTGATATTCTACATAGGCGGGGGTGCAGATGCCCGCCGCGTGTAGGAAGACACCAACAGACACTCACTCATGCAATTCGCAAGGGGTCTTTATTATCCAGGCATGCGTGGGGGCTCACTGAACACACAGGAACAGAGAGCCCCGAGTTGGGCCCGAGCAGGGCTTATATGCTTTAGAACAAAGGGAGGAGGGGTTTTTGCAAGCGCGGTTACAGAAGCAGATGGCATTGGTTACTTTAAAGGGGCTTTTACATTCATTGGGGGAAATAGCTACGTGGAGGTCTGGGATTAGTGGCAGAGGTTGTTTCCTAATATGGATAGAAGTAGCCCAGGAAAGGTATATTTTACAAATTTCTTAGTCATGAGGTTTGTCCTATCTTGACAGTTCAGGCCCTCTGGTTTACTCTGTCCTTGGGCGGCTACACATTGTAACAGCTTAACTCCTGGAAGGGGGAAAGGAGGGTGGTTTAGCACAGCTCATGTATCATTGTTACTAGAGAAAATTTCTCTTACATTCCCCCCTTTTTGTTTTGTAAATCTCTAATCTTAGAGA